>JAOTRN010000001.1:1354787-1382455 GCA_028566695.1 Bagroides melapterus
TTTGCACTTTTCAGCCTTTCGGTAACATGCCAAACTTTGAACATTGAGAGAGAGAGAGAGAGAGAGAGAGAGAGAGAAAAGAGAGACTGATTGCGTATAACCCTTATGTTGTTCCATAATATTATTTATTACAAATGGACAGAATACTGTCCAGCACTGTTTCGGAGATTTGTGTTTGAAAAAAGAAAGAAAGAAATAATGCTGAGTGGTCCAACCATGACAGGAAACTTTTTACTTCTTTAAAGAAAATCTAAATTTCATCAACCCAATATAATTTTACCCCGAGACCAAGGAACAATCTAGTCCAAGGAACTGGCCAGTTAGAGGAAATCTGACACAGAAGACAAATCCCACTCTGTTATATATTTCTCTTTCTCTCTCTCTCTCTTTCACCTTTCTCCTGGCTCTATGATTGGCCCAAGCAGCTGCTGTCACTCATGGCAGCTGTCATATTTGTTCCGCACCCCCATGTTCCCTAAATGCCCCATGCCCTTTGTAGGGGGTATATATAGCTTGCAGGAGAGGCTTGTCACCCCTGGCAGTCGAAAATGAAGCTCGCGCTGTCCTGCCTGCTCGCCCTGCTGGCCCTTGCCACCGCCGGTAAGAACATGTTCTCTCAGATGTTGTATTATGGAATAGTCCAGAAATTCAGAATAGCATCAGATGTAGACACACTCCCGGTTAAATATAATGTGAATCACCTGGAATCTCTCACTGTGTGACTTCTTAGTCAAATGCACTTATGATACGTTAACATTTCTGTAGTAACAGCTCGTTCACAGGGACTTTTGTGTGTGTAAATATATAATACAAATGAATATATATATGGCACATAATTTGGTTCCACCAAGGGAAAGTCTTCAGGACAAGCAAGGTTGCAAGCTTAGGTAGGTGAATGTAAAATTTTAATAGTCGATAAATCACTGTAATATTAGAGGATTCAGACACTTAAGAGCGTGCTGTTATTGGAAAAAAACAACAACTTCAGGGTGAGTAGAATAACTACGCTTTACTCTAGGAGCTTCTCACAACACAGAGAGGAAATTGTGTGCAAATTATTATGTCAGTTAAATTATTGTTAAAATGTACACATTTCTACAGCCTAATCAGTAGCAACAAAAAAATTTATCATGTCTAGAAAGATGAAAAATTACCAACTTATAAACCAACAAATATGTCCTGGACAGGGCACCAAGTAATAAAAAAATATTTTTGAAAAGAACATACTAGTAATTCTGACTTATATGTAATACAATTCTTATAAAGGCTCCTGAATGTCCATCTTCCAGTTAAATCATGTTTTCTCCAGGATCGAGAGCAGCTCATTAGGGCGTGTTGTGTTGAGTGCAGGTGAATGTCAGATGGCTCATGTTCAGCAGCTTTTTCAGGAACTTTCCTTCCTACCTGCCAAAATACACACAAGTAGATTTATATCAGTGGCATGCTTTCGATTTTTATATAATAAATACACCGATTTAATTTCCTCTGTTCCTTTATATTAGCTTTATTTTATTTTTTTCAGCCAACTGGCAGACTCACTTGTATAGTTCTGTCAACCATCTGCAGTTATTTTAGCCAGCTAGCTTGTTTTGGTCTTGGCAGCCAACGACAACGGACTGTATTTCATGAAATGTGAATAATTGTTAGCTTAGGTTAGCAGATACTAACATTTGGTTAGGTGCTTGAGACAAAGATTTTCATGTGGTCATGTATGAACATGCTTTAAGTTTCACACCTATATCTTATCCTAATGCTGTGCAATGCATGCTTGAATGATGATGGGCTACATTTATTTAGCACTGCAGTACACCAGATTTCAGCTAAATCACTTCCTGAGAAACAGATATTTAACCAGACCCCTTATGACAAAAAAACAAGGGTATTTAATAGTCCATATTTATTAATGTAGAGTTATATTTTGAAGCACTACTAACATTGTATTGTATCTTAGGATCCAAAGGTTTTAGGCCACGCCCCCAACCAAGATTTATGCCGAATCCACCAAACTGATTCCAGCTTAAAGTTGGAGCTGCAACTCTTTAACTCTGATGTCATTTTTAGGTGTAAATATGGTGGTCATGCAGTGAATAATGTACAATGAAGGACTCCTAAATTGGAGGTTATACACTTCTTAGAATACAACAGTATAGTATATTAGCACCTTTAGTTCTGTAGCTCCAGTCATAATTGATAGACTGCAAATTAGAATTAGCTTTAGGATTGCTAGGGTCACTCCACAATGTTAGCATGCTCATTAGTAGTCTTAAAGGAGATGCCTGTGCACGGGGTGAAACAACTTTTTGGGAGAAAAGATGACGTCGCGTGGTCATCCCTTTATCATTCTCACACACGTGACGGACATTACCACTCTTGAACCAACCTCCTCCTGACATACACACACTATGTACCGTCTGTGCAGCTGCCATCACTTCAGCACTGTTTATTTCCGTCTGACCGACCTTGTAGGGACATTCTTTACAGGAACAGTGGACAGCTAGAGCTGCTACAGTACAAGCCTGTTTTTAGCACTCTGGGTTTTCCCAATATACACACACGTTCCTGATTCTGAATTTTCCAAGATTTACTCCAAAATTTAAATGTCACCAGCCCAGGGTTTCTTAGCCTTTTTGGTCAATGGAACCATTTTAAGGGCTTAAATTTATCTCAACTTCCATAAGCCCCAGTTTACGTCAAAAGCATTTCCTACATGCTTCAAAGCATGATACGTTCCTTTCTGTCACTTTATATGAAGGAGTCACGGTGAACTAAAACTCAGCTAAACCACTCTGTTTAGCAACAGACAAGAATTAAGATCATTAACAGAACATATTAATCCCACTCTTTCCATCGATTAAACATTTTTAAAAATGTTATAAAAGAAATGCTTAAATTTTATTCAGCATGCAAATGATTTAGTCTGAATATGTAGGTTTTGCTAAAGCTAAGCTAATGTGGCTAACAATGATGCAAGTTTGCATAATGCAGATGTAATTTCCAGTGCTTTCTGACACTGTCTTTACAGTGGTGTCATAAACCGTACAGCAAACACATTTTAAGTGTCTTTTGAAGCATGTGTGACAGATCCTGTTACATTAGCTACATTAGTGCCATAGCTACTATTATCAAAAAGAAAGAGACAAACTACATAGGGCGGGGTAAGGCAAGCATTCTGCATTCAATGAAAATGAGATGAAGAGTTGAAGTAAAGGTTAACGATAGCTTACCCTGATAGCTGAATGAATTGATGAAGTACCTCTATCATTTATTCAGCTTGGACTCCTTTGCTATATTTGAAGTTTAATCTCTAAAAAGCTGAAGTGAAAAAACTTTGTGAATGAAGGTGGTGAGAACATCCATGTTTCTACGGGACACTGTATGTATTTATTTATTGTGAAAGGGGGGTTCAAATTTTCCTGAAGAGTTCTGCCTCAAAGAACTAAATTAGCATTTCATGCTAAGATGACGCACAACACACACTCCCACGTGACAGAACGCCTCCAGCTCTTCATGTCCTCTCATCATCTCTAAAGTCAAGCTACTGTACACCTTTGGGTTATGCAGGAGCGACCTCCATAAATCTCTCTCGGAGGACTCCCTCGTTCCCTAACCACATTAACTGTAATTTAATTTTCCATCACAGCAATCCCTGGTGATTCTGTGAAGGTTAACCTGCGCTACTTCACAGTTCCTGCGGGGAATACGATCCCCCAATCCCAAGAGCCTCCGTACTTCGCTAGCAAATAATTAACAAAAAGGCTGGATGAATATTTGCACAGAAGTTTCTTAGCTCTCGGTAGGCTAACGCTTGCAAGCTACTGGTTTAATTACACCTTTAAACAGCCTGATTTAGCTAACATATAATCAAGCATGGCTAATTATTTTATACACTCTATATTTTAGTTGGCCTAATCTTGTGAATCTTGGTGAACTGGCTAGCTAGCTTAGTCTTGTGATTTAATTTGAAATGTTTGCTAAGTTATATTTGAATTGAGATCATGTGCGTCCCATGTCACACGTTGAAGTTTTCTTTATTCCATCTCTAACTCAGAAGGTCAAAAGGATGAATAGCACTTGGCAGTGTGAACATAGCTACTGCTAACAAGCCCTCTCTCGAAACTAGCTAACAGACTTTTAGCTAAAACGACTTCATGAAATATATAAATTGAGGTAGCATTATACATTATTTTTCCGGTTGCTAATATTTGAAGTAACACTTCTCTGTTTCTACAATGCTTTAGATTGTGTGTGTGTCTGTGTGTCAGAGGGTGTGTGAAAAATAATGTCCATCTACTCCAACTTCATTCAGCAGAGAATCTTAAGTCAAATCATTTACAAGTGGGATCAGGGCTCTAAAATCATGATGTGGATCAAAGAGCTCAGTCCTAGCTAGTAGAAGACTAACTGATGCCCACTGCTGGGGGAAAAAAACAACACATCTCTTGGGGAACATTATCAACATTAGCATAGATTAGCAATATCAGTCTTTCAAATTCTCCTGCACATATGCTAGTCATACTAAAAGAAGTTAACAGACAGGAATGTTGCTGATGAAGCTTGGTTGCTTGAACTAAGGCAACAAGACTAATGTTGCTAACAAATACAGGAAGATTGATTGCTAAAAGGTTAACAAGTTCAATCAATGTTTAAAGCTACTTGAAGAAATATTGAAAATAAATACATTTTTAATGTATTTGTTATGGATGTAGAATAAAATCCTTGAACCAACATTAAATTATAATAAAAAATTATAACAATTGGATACATAACTGTTTTTACCTCACATATGCTACATTACCCAGCTAGCTAGTTTCTTATAACGTAGTTAGTCATTTTTTGCACTTTGCTAAATGCTTATCAACTTTTGTTTGTTAACAACTGAAAATATATATTTTCTTATCACTTTTCTTATAATTGTGTGCAGTTGACATTTTTGAGGGGGAGGGTATCAAGCTAACTCCTAGGAAGGAAAGCAGTTAGCTCTTAGCATTCTCCTCCTTATTGTTGTTTAAAGTGATATTCTGTGGTAAATTATAATCAGTCTATGCTAAATTATTCTAATTTTGTATGTTTATTTAAAACAAAATAGGTAAGTAATCATAAAACCATCAAAACATTTTAAGATTTCCACTTCTTGTCCTCATCTGGAACATCTACCAAAATACACTAAAGAAAAATATAACTGGTGGTTCAGGCTCTGCAAAGGTAGTGAAATTTTGATTATTTATGGACAAAAGTAAGTTATGAGATAAGGCTGACTGTGAGATTACTTATTAGCTATGTGAAATGCTAAGTCAAATGTTGATTATGATTAGGGATAGATTGAGGAGAAATCAAATTTTTAGAAATTCAAGTCCATGTTTCAGAGTAGTAGATTAACTGCCTGTGTAGTGACAGTGTTTGTGCTCCAAATATTAAAGCCATTGTCGGCCAGATAGCATTCTCTAGGCTAATTGTTGTTCGCAAGGAAACTATTAAAGCGTTAATGTAACTATGTAAGTCCGTAAGACTGGCATTAGCATGTTGCATGTGTATGATGATGGGACTAAACCTTGCTCTAATTACACAAATACACACAAACAGCACCCGCCGTTCTCTCACTGCTATTTCTGGAGCTGATTCACACCAAGGGCGATTTGGTGCCCATGACAGAGCTCGCCATTAGAGCCGAATCGCTGAGGCAGGCCGGCACCTCATATATATGCATTCAACTTCAAAGCTGCTCTGCTAATAAAGGAGCACTGCTTTTGTTTTTACAGGGCCGCTGCTATGACGGGAAGCAAAATTAAATAGATTTTAAAGTCTGCCTCCTGTCAACAACTTTGATCATGCAGCATTTCAGGAGAAGAAACAAAATATTCTTCCGTTGACAATATTGGGTCCACCCAAGATAACGTGTAAGAAATAAATTACTCCAGGGCATGCTGTTAGAGGAAAATAATCAATGACAGGATGTAGACTTTGCAGTGAAACCCTCAAGTGCATGTCTTGAACTTCTTGTACCACAACTATATAATTTGTCAACGATTACAATTTTTGAAAATGTATTTAGACATTCACTTTATATGTTTATCTGTTTGTTGCCATGTGTAAAATTGTGACATGTCCATGAAACAAAACAAAGAAGAATGTTTTTCCTGTTACTGACGAGAATCCGTAAAGTGTGAACTCCTCCATACTGATAATATAAAGTTACAACTTTACAGTAGGAACAGTAGGAAATTAAGCAATCAGACTTCAGAATTCAATAGAAATACTCTTTTGACAATACTGGGTAGGCAGTGGAATCTCCAAAATGCTTTCTACATAGGACTAGTGTGCTAGCATCAGTCTCCAGGTTTGGCTGTTTAGTTACTCTTGCAGAGAGAATCAGACTGTCGCTATGCAGTGGTGTCCTTTTATAACACTGGGGTGAAACTCTAGCTGGTCACACAAGAGAGATCAAGGACTGTGATCCGGGCATAGCTTTAACACACACTCACTGCGTCATTCCCTGCTGTCTATCAGAGAATCTTGGGGTCAGTACATGGTTCCATGCAGAGCTGTTGTATGTCATGGCATTTAGGAACTGCACCGTATCGTTTCACTGTTTTGGTCGGTGTGCTGTAAAGCACTGGGTAAGCACCTTAAAATTTTTCCAAAGTAGCTCTTGGATTTCTCTTGGTTGAACTAAACTGGTGCAATGCCTTTGACCAGTGACCAGTATCTGGTACTTTGATAACCCAAATATGACAGGTCATATTTTGCAATCCTGGTACTGTAATGCCAAATGAAGCATTGCCCCAGACCTATGGAATGATTTGTTACGTTCTTTAACATACCATGAGGAAAATCACATTCTGGCCTGCACACAAGCCATCTGTTTTCATACAGTCAGATATAAAGACGTCATTGACACAAATGTCAGTAGTCAGGTGATGGTTCATGCTCAAAGGATTTGACATTGGCACATTTATGATCCTCTTTCAGCTAGCACGAACACAGACAGACATTCACAAGTCAGAGGATTATTCTTAATATTATTTGCATCAACTGCTAACTGAAAACAATTCACATTCAGTAAGTGAAATATACTTCTTGGTTTTATTTGTTAGTCTGTAACTCATTGTTTTGGTTGGTAACCCAAAAATATATATACATTCTCATTCGCCTACCTATATTGATTCAGTCAGGTCTTGTGTCTAGAACAAATGTGTACTGAATCAGTTTTCTTTTAAAATCTAGATTTAGTGATTGGGATACGGATTTATCACTAGATGCAGTTCCTTGAGGAAACAATCAGATTCTTTGACCTTTCTTATTATCAGGGTTCACCTGTGTCTTGTTCCTTTGATCTCCTTTTCTAGATTCGGTGAGTGAGGTGCCTGAAGATGAGGCTCTGATGCGTCTGCAGCTGCAGCCGGAGGGCGACCTGTTTCCTTGCTGTGATGGCACTGAGGAGATCAGCCAGAGTTCCTCCAATGACACTCCTGCACCTGAGCGAACCGTTTGCCAGCCCTGTAGCAGTGGTTCTCAGTTGGTTCCACCCACCAGAGGTGATGTAGCCATTGAGGAGGGACTAAGTGAAGAAGAGTCAGAGCAGGAGGAAGAAAGCCAGGAGGAGGTGTTGGAGGATGAAGAACAGGAGGGAGTAGATGAAGAGAATGTGGCTGTGGAGGAGGAGGACAAGGAAGAACCCACAGTTAATCCTACTGGAGTTGGGGAAGAGGTGATCAAGGAGGAAGCTTTGGAAAGTGACACCATTTCTGGAAAATTTATGGCAGATGCTGCACCTGTAGACAAATCCAAAGCTGACACTGCACAAACTAAGCAGTCTGTAGAAGTGGAGAAGGTTGTAGTAGAGGTTGTACAAGAATCAAGAGAGGAAGCCTCAACTGAGCCTCCTATTGCAGAGGAGACTGTGTCAAAGGAGGCAGCACGCAAAAGCTTAGTTAAAGGTAGACAAGGTTGTTTATTTATGAACTTTCAGAAATTTTATTTGCACAATGTTTTTGTGCATTAATGATTAAGGTTGTGGCAAATGTACATATTTTTTAGGCAGGGTTTAATGAAATAAGCCTGCTTACCCCCCCCCCCCCCAAAAAAATAAATAAATAAATACACGTTTTTTTTGTTTTTTTTTTAAATTTGCAAGTTTTTGCAAAAAAATTGCTTTGTTTTTCAGATTTGTGAGACTCCAACTAGCTATTGAGCCATGTACAATAGTACTGTCCTATCTTCACTGTATAGTCTTACCACAGAGTCTGAAAGTGTTAACGACGCTATAAAAGGGAGAAGGCTTGTCCTTTCTGTTCTCCCTGCTCTCGAACCTGACACCACAGAGCTCAGGAATAACCCTGCTAACAGAAATAGCTCTATGGACTCAATCTATAACGCCATGTTCCCATGCCAGGTGCTGCTGGGGAACGGCTTAACGTTCCTGCAGTCATAATTTTAAAATGTGGGCATGAGGAAATGCAGTGAAATTGGATCTTATGTTCAGATTCAAAGGACTGGGAAAATTGCAGAACTGCAGGGGGTGCTTGTTAAAGGAAATCTATCAGTGGCATGATTGAGAATTGACTTTCTGTGTGTTCAAGTCAGCATTACAATAGAGCCAATGATGACACTGAGGTCACTTTCCTTTTTTTTTGGCTTTAGGGAAGACTCCTCCAGGAGGCCCTAAGATGAGGGACCGGTCTCACATTGATAACACGCTACATCTGGCTATGACTGACCCTGCTCAGCGCTTTTCCGGTTGGACGGACACACACAAACACACATATGCAATTCAGGCCTCCTTTGTAATTTTGTGCAGTTATATCTATTATAACTATTACTCCAGAAGTGTTAATTACCTTAATGCCTTAATAAAAGAGGTGAGTAACATTCTCTGATTATCTTCTCACTGCACTGCTTTTGTTCTTTTGTGATCCTTATTATTCTGATTGCCAAACAAATTAATTGTGAAAGATCAACATGCCACTCACCAAATTCAACAAAGTACACAATGGGATGCTTGATTTATCTCTCTTCAACCTTTTCATCCCTGCTTTATTTCTCATTCTATCTGGGTTTGCCTCTTGTTTTTTTTTAGCCATTGTGAAGAAGCTGCAACACATTTACCACACAGCCATCAAGCCTTTGGAGGAGGCATACAAATACAAGGAGCTCAGACAGCACGAGGTCTCAGGTGAACATCTCCTGGCCTCTTTTCTTGCAACAAAACTTTATTAAATTAAAGAACATAATTGTTTTTTAATAGTCTCAGACAACATGGTTTTAACAGAAAGAAGCCATTTGATTGACATTGCAGCTGTCACAGACTGCTGGATTTGCATGTCATGTAGGTTTCAATAGGTAGGTTTCAATGTAGATATTAATCCAAGTTTTTGTGTTTTTATAGCAATAGGGATCCAACATGATGGGGTGTGTTAAAATGCAGTTTTGGTTAATGGCAGCGAGTTGGTGTAGCGAAAAAGTGTAATGTTGTTACTTGGATTTGGGATGTGGTAGCCTAGTGGTTAAAGTGTTGGTCTACCAATCAGAAGGTTGTGAGTTCAAATCTCTGCTCCACCAAGCTACCACTGCTGGGCCCCTGAGCAAGCTCGCTCTGGATAAGGGTGTCTGCTAAATGCCATAAATGTAAATGTTACTTCCAACTAAGATACTTCCTAAAATGGAGGTTAGTGATGTCGCCCTCTTCTGGTTGTCATTGGTGATGAATGGTCATTTCCTATGCATATTCCGATATTATCATTTCTCTCTGGGTTGTAGATGCTGAGATCGCTTCCAAGCCCATGGTGCTGTTTCTGGGCCCATGGAGCGTCGGCAAGTCCACCATGATAAACTACCTGCTGAACCTGCACAACAAACCACAAGAACTCTACACAGGTAATGCGAAGAATAATCAACATTTTATTTCTCTACCATCCACAGGCCTTTACTTTTGCAAATTAGAAAAGCTAAACACCATTCTGAAACGGTTCAAATACCGGTGGAACACTGCCATTCTAAAGGATGTACACCATAAGTGATGTTTATTTATTACGTGGTTTTTCGTCTTTGCCTTTCATGTATGTCCCCCCTTCAGGTGCGGAGCCCACTACCTCTGAGTACACAGTAATTATGCATGGTGAGAAAGTTCGCACCATTGAGGGCATCGTCATGGCAACCGATACTGCCCGCTCATTCTCAACCTTGGAGAAATTTGGCCAGGGTTTCCTGGAGAGGCTGGTGGGCATTGAGATGCCACACAAACTACTGGAGCGGGTCACACTGGTAGATACACCGGGGATCATCGAGAACCGCAAGCAGCAAGAGAGAGGTAGCTTATTGACCATCACTGGTAGACTCCAGTAAATTTCTCTTTAGAGGAAAACTCAACAGTTCCACTTTTCCTAGTTGTAATTTTTAATAAGCCACAGTTTATTAGAGTCCAAGTCCCTGTGTAAGTAGTTAGTTAAGTTGTTATACTGTCAGAGCTGTGCTTCTGACCAATCAGATTTAAGAATTCCTCTCTGCTGTGATTTACATTATATACAATAATATTAAGACATATTGTTGCTGATTTTATTCAAATACTACAGTTTGTAGTTCTGCATCATAATTATGCACATGCAGCTTAAATAATCCTTCCCTGGATCTTAATGTTCTTCCATATTATATTGGGTGTATTTCTAGGGAACAAAAAGAATATTAAGCAATATTATTTCCTCCTGTAGGATATCCCTATAATGAAGTGTGCCAGTGGTTCATCGATCGAGCAGATCTGATCTTCCTGGTTTTCGACCCCACTAAGTTGGATGTGGGCCTGGAGCTTGAGACGCTTTTTAGACAAATGAAGGGGCGCGAGTCACAAATCCGCATCATCCTGAACAAAGCTGACAGCCTGGTGCCTCAGGAGCTGATGCGTGTGTATGGTGCTCTCTTTTGGAGCCTGGCACCACTGATCAATGTGACGGAGCCACCACGTGTCTATGTGGGCTCTTTCAGGCCTCAGGACTTCACACTGGATGCTGCCCAAAAACTCTTTATTCATGAGGAGGTCTCGCTCATGGAGGACCTAAAACAGGCTATTGAGAACCAGCTGGAGAACAAGATTGCCTTTTTGCGGCGCCACGCCATCCGTGTTCGTGTTCATGCTCTTCTTGTTGACCGTTACCTCCAAACCTACCATGAAAAGCTTGGCTGGTTTGGCGACTCACACGAGGTGATGAAGGAAATTGTGGCTGACCCAGACCGGTTCTACATCTACAAATCAGTGCTGGCCAAAACCAATGTGAGTAAGTTTGATCTGCCGGGGCAAGAGGTGTACCAGGACTTTTTCAATGTGAATGCACTGGGAGAATTCAAACTGCTGCAGAAACACTGTGGCTGGAGGGGAGGCTGCTTGTTGGAGAAGATTGAGAGCGCCATCACACAGGAGCTGCCTGCTCTGCTGGCCAGCCTTGGCAAAAGCGAGGAGGCACCCAAGGTGGAGAAACCCAAGGCAGAGGGGAAGCCCAAGGCAGAGGGGAAGACCAAGGCAGAGGAGAAGCCCAAGGCCGAGGAGAAGCCCAAGGCAGAGGAGAAGCCCAAGATTGAGGAGAAGCCCAAAAACCCCTGGAGGAGGCAATGAA
Source organism: Bagroides melapterus (assembly GCA_028566695.1). Classification (NCBI taxonomy): domain Eukaryota; kingdom Metazoa; phylum Chordata; class Actinopteri; order Siluriformes; family Bagridae; genus Bagroides; species Bagroides melapterus. The sequence continues at coordinate 1,366,385 of JAOTRN010000001.1, forward strand.
GGATGATGTGTGCAAGAGGACGGGGGATAGAGCTTAATATTTTTGGGTTGCACAACAGCTTTCATCCATACTGGACTCAGGGCAGCGAACAAATAAGTGTGAATACATGAAAAAGCAGTAAAGAATGGCTTTTATTAAGAAATAGAAACTGAATAAATGAATAATCAGTGAATGAATGGATGAGTGAATGAATAAATGATCAGTGGATGTATAGATGACTGAATGGATGTTGACAGAAAAACCACGATCAGTCAATTGAAAACCAAAGACTTCATTTTCAGATTTTAGTGGACAGAAATATACAAATAAATATATCTTATTCCTCACTTTCCATTCACACAATTTCTGTTGCTGTTTTTTCAAGTGTCAGTTAGTCTATCCTGAGCACATCTGTTTTCTAACTTCACGATATGTTTGCCTCCTTAATATTTCCAAGTAATTAATTTTGATTATTGTGTGTAGCACTGCATGTGAAATGTAACATCTGATTAAAGCTTTCCTATTTTACACAATGTGTCTTCATTCTGCAGTACTCAATTATTGTGTATGGATGAATAAGTTGATGGTATATTTACCTGACATTTTGTTGGAGATATCAACAGGTTTCTCAGTTATGATTTGCATTCCAATGATTCTATGGCATGGAATGTACACTAGGAGGAGCCATGTAGCACTAAAATTGGTGTTCTTTCGGCTGCTCCCTGTCCAGGGTCGCCACAGCGGATCCTCTCGTCCACATATTTGATTTTGCGTGTTTTACGCCGGATGCCCTTCCTGATGCAACCCTTCCATTTTTATCCGAGCTTGGGACCAGCACTGAGAGTTAACTCTTCAGTGGCTGAATTTGCTCCCTGCCCTGGAATCGAAGCTTTTGAGAGCACAGAATCCTGCCACTGGACCACCAGGGGACACTATTGGTATAATTGGGGGTTAAAATAAAACATACAAATGTGTAGCCTGTACACACACAATATTTTTGTGAGGACCTTCCAATAGCATAATTATTGATGCATTGTTAATGCTGTGCTACTTAAATTTAACCCTAACCTCAATCTCATGTTATCAAAAAAGATTCAAGAAAAATTTCTATTTCTTGTCAGGATGAGCAAAATATTTCCACAGGATTCAAATAGATAAATATTCATACTTTATATCATCCTGATACCCGAGAGTCCTTGATTTGCTCCCAGCACAGCCTCCAGTTCTTCATCATTCCTTTGAGGTGCATGTAGACTGTGTCTCATGTTTGCTGCAGATTTGTCAGATGCATGTTCTTAGGTTCTACCACAAAAGTGCTCTAATGGATTCAGAACTCTTGACAGAGTGTACAGTGAACTAATGGTCAGCAACAGTACTCAGAAAGGCAGAGGCTTTTAAACAATACTTGATTAGAATTAAGGAGGCCACCATTAGCCAGGAAACATTCACCACAAGATTACACCACCCCCACCAGCTTGAATGGATTATGCAAGGCAAGTTTGGTCTACGGATCTCATCAGTAAGTCATTTCTGTCCCAGAACTTTTTCTTTTACACAGTTCTAAAGACTGATGTATGTAAATCCTTGGAGGTCAGCAATTTTTTTTAAATATTACAAACCAGCCAATCTGGCCACAGGACAAATTCACATTCTGATATTCGATATGAAAAATAACTGAATCTTTTGTGACCTGCATGCACATGATAGTCTGAATAATTCCACAAATGGCCAGTTGTAGAGGTAATGACTACACATGCAAATTACATGGCAGTGCAAAACAAAATAGAACAAACAAACAAAACTGCCAAATGTCCATTTAAGTACAGTTAAGGTAAATTAAGAATATTTGTTAGTTTATTTTGTTTTCACATTCCAGGACCCAACTGACAGGTCAAAACTGTGGGAAATTTATCAGATTAATTGAATTCTACATTTTAATTTTAACTTTCAGTGCTGTAGCAGAAAGTATTGCTTGAACCTCACAGTTCAGGTCATTGTTTTACCTGGGTCTGCATGTGTTCCTCCTCCATATGCCAGTAGAATTCATTAGCTATTCGCAGTTGTAGATGAGAATGTGCCTGCATGATACCTGGTGATAAACTGGGTCCCATCTAGGGTGTATTCCCTGGCTCTGGATCCACCACACCCCTATCTATTATAGTTTGAAATGTCTAACAGTGGCCTGGAAGAATTATTTTGGATCCTTAAAGCATGTGTCTAAAAGAGTGGACGATTTATTAATATTATTTTGGACAATCATGACCCTAAAGAACCTTTTAGGGCATGGTTATGTAATCACGTTTATGGTTGTGCAAATTAGCATTCCTCTGCTTGCTGCCATTTGATGTGTGACGTGCCGTGACGTAACGTTACGTGAGCGCCCCCTAATGGAAAGTTTTTACATTATGTCCCTGCTTGCTTTAATGTAGTCTACGCTGAGCTAGCAAGTTATTCTTTTTTTGCTGCGGTCTTTTTAATAAATTACACACACACACACACACACACACACAAATAACATTGACACGTCCGCACTTCAGCCTAATATGAGCTGTGGGTGTGACCAGGTTAATGCTTTGTCAATCGAATCTGGCAACCCGACACACACATTGTCGCATTCTCACTCAATCTCACACACACACACACACACACACACACTCCGCCCCCTCCTCTGAAATGTTAGTAGTGTACTCAACTCGCACACCATGTCTAGTATAGAAAAGACAATTATTTTCTTTTCCCTATACTTCAGATTATAATGGCTGATCCCAAGAACGACGTCCTTGTCGTTTCTGAGGAAACTGAGGGACAAGAAGACGAGAAAACACCTCAAACACCGACGCCGCGTAGACTCCCTCAACAGGGAGAAACCCCTGAGCGAGCAGAAGAGGAGTCCCAGATTGGACCGGATTGCCAGATTGGGATTAAATCCACGAGATATGCGAGCTAATTTTAACGTGTAAGAGAAATTACTACACTGGACAGGCGTCTCTCATTCGAAAAGCTATGCTGTTATTGAATATACTTATTTTAGTTAAATTAAATGGAACGAAGAAGATGAATGATATTTAGAGAGTTGCTTCGTATCTGGCAACCCTGATGAAGACGCAGTAGCAGCTCTGTGTTGTCTGGCATTCATGAGCATGCCAACGAAAAAAAAACCCGGACTTGCCCAGCAGCAGCAGAAGCAGAAGCAGCATATGAGGATTTGCAAACAGAACCTTTTATGCATAACTATATCACGTCTTTTGATGGCATTCTGCAAAGGAACAATCGCGGTTATGAAGAAGGATGTTGGTTTGATTTTTTTGGGTGCCGCGTTGAAGTGAAACTACGGGCCTGAGGAAAACTTTCCATCCTAGTGTGGAAACATTATTGAACATGGCTTTGACGTCTGGCTCCGTCATGTTTTTTTTTTCACTCAAAAAAGTGTAACGGGCTTAAATTCGAACAGGTCTCGTTAAATGAGAAGATCATAGGACGGAAAGACAAAGCTGTTGCATAGTTAGGAGTGTAAAAATAAGTTTGTCGGTGTGTTTGGGTTGGTGTCATGTAGGCTACCGCGCTTCAGTTTACTTCAGTATTATTTTGGTATTTTTGTCGCGTGCCAGATGTGCGCGAGACCGCGATTAGCCTCCATGCTAAACGGACTGTCGTTTTTCCTCTTTAAACCGTCGTCTGTTTTTTTTACACGTAAGTTTTATTTATTTTTTTTTATTCTCTGTGACTTATAGTATAATTTGAGGGACGTCTGAGGATTCCTCCTCCTGTTTTTTTTAGAAATCGGGAATATTAACGGCTGATATCCGGAGTGGGAGTTCAGGAAAGGACGCGGCTCCTCGGTGGGAAACAGGCCCCTTTGCCTTCAACCCTAACAGCAATGGCTAAAATAGGCTCAGCCTTGGATACGAGAGAAACAGGCGACCAGAAATGCCTCCATGTTCAGCTTTTGCTCGTCTTTTTACAGGGCTGTATTGTTTAAAACCCCACTGTCACCACGGAGACGTGATCTGTGATAAGGTCGGCTAAAATTTCTTTAATTAACTCAGAAGGTAAAAACATTAATACGTTTCTACTTAGATATTCTCCAAGGCCATTTTCTTCCAGCAATGCAACAAATTACAACCTATTTATATCCAAACTGGTGTAAACGCTCAATATGAGAAAGGACATTTATTTTACGGCGTTTCACACGGAAAGTGGAACGTGAAATTCCTACATACGTTGACAGGATTTAATAAATAACCAGATTAAACAAATAAGAAAGATCAAGAAAGAATTTTTTTTTTTTTTTTTTTTTACATTTTTTTTCCGAGCGTATTAAACACGGAGACAATGTGTTTTGATGCGAAGGCCAGAGTGGATTCACGGCGCTCGAGCTTTGCGGAGGAAAAGTGCACGCGAAGTGCCTCAGCGCCAACGAGCCTGATGGGATCCGAGTGCTGACGTCATCCACGCCTGGATAATGGACTGCTCAAGAGTCTGAGACGGTCCATCACACACGCGCACGCACGAGAGAGAGAGAGAGAAAGAACGAGCGAGCGAGCACGGAAAGACGTCTGTTCTCTGGCTGTATTTCCTCAGATAATTTTGGATCTGTCGTCAATCGTCATTAAAGCTGCTTTCCCACCCACCTCCTTTTTCGTTTTTTTTGATTATGTGACAGCTTTATTAGCAAGCACTTGTTGTCATGGCATCCCCACAACAGCAACATCAGCAGCAGCGTTTAGCGAAAAATACAGAGGTTAGTTGTGACAGCGGAGGAGGGGGTGTGAATGTCCACATTAGCAACGCTCATTTGCAGAAGCGGGTTTCTGTGGAACAAGAACCTTCTAGCTGGGGCGAAAGTGTTAGCGAGCAGGGCCCAACAGGAAGTGCCAAGCCTTCCAAATACAGCATCTCGTCCAGCTGTAGTTCTGGCGAGTCTGGTATCCGCCGGACGGTGATGAGCAGTCTGCGTGGCCACCGGACGGTTCCTCAGCTCTTTGAGAGGTCAGCGGCGCAGTGCTGGGACCCTAAGTTTGACTCTCCTACTCTAGAGGAGGCGTGTAGGGAGCGGTGCTTTCCACAAACGCAACGGCGCTTCCGATATGTGCTTTTTTACTTGGCCGTAGCCACGCTGCTCTGGGGCTTGTACTTTGGAGTCAACGGTTCCAGGTGTGAGACTGCTAGCTTCTTGCTTCCAACAGCAACCTTCTTCATCCTGTGTCTCCTCCTCCTCCTGTTCACCTTTTCACGGCCCTACATGTGGCTCTATAACCAGGCCTCCTTGCTTCTCATCGTCATCACCATTTGTATCACTCTGGCCCCGCAAATGCAGGCTTCTGGTTTCGCTCGATTTGAATGGCAGAGAGGCGACAATCTCACACTTCCGGAACATTCTGAGGTAGCGCCATGTATCTCTCCTGTGGGGACGTTTTCTCTGTGCATGGAAGTGCTACTTTTGCTCTACAGCATGCTCCACCTGCGCCTTTATGCCTCAGTACTACTGGGTCTACTGTACTCTGTACTTTTTGAGACACTTGGGTGGCTACACCTGGCACAGGTGCATGGTCATGAAATGGGAATGTTGTCTGACGGTGAAGATCAGAGGTCAAGCAGAGAGGCGTCGTTGCTGTGGTTGGCGCCTGGAAAAGTACTTCTTCACCTGTGTGCTCATGCAATTGGCATTCATTTGTTCATCATGTCAGAGGTGCGTTCACGGAGCACCTTCCTGAAAGTGGGACAAGCTATCATGCATGGGAAGGAGCTGGAGGTGGAGAAGGCGCTGAAGGAGCGCATGATCCACTCGGTCATGCCTAGCCGAGTGGCTGATGAGCTGATGAAGCAGGGTGATGAGGAGAGCGAGAGTTCCGGCAAACGATACAGTACTGGGACTTGCTCAGCCTCGGTGTCTGGCGCAGGTGCCTCGTCCTCCAGCCCCAAGAGCAACAAGCGCAAGAAGACTTCTATCCCGCGCGGCCAGATCATCTTCCGGCCCTTCAACATGAAGCGTATGGAGCCTGTTAGCATCCTCTTTGCTGACATTGTAGGCTTCACGAAGATGAGCGCAAACAAATCCGCACCTGCCCTAGTGGGTTTGCTGAACGATCTATTTGGTCGTTTTGACAGACTTTGTGAGCTGACTCGTTGCGAGAAGATTAGCACACTGGGAGACTGCTACTACTGCGTGGCAGGATGCCCTGAGCCACGTGAGGACCACGCCTACTGCTGTGTGGAAATGGGACTCGGTATGATCCAGGCCATTGAACAATTTTGCCAGGAAACTTCCGAGACAGTGGACATGCGTGTAGGGGTGCACACGGGCACCGTTCTCTGTGGCATCCTGGGAATGAAGCGCTTCAAATTTGACGTTTGGTCCAATGATGTCAATCTGGCTAACCTCATGGAGCAGCTCGGCATGGCTGGGAAAGTTCACCTGTCCGAGGTCACGGCAAGCTTTCTCGATGACCGCTATGAGAGAGAGGACGGCAGAGTGACGGAACGCGCCGGACAGAGCGTCACCGAGCAACTGAAAGGTAATGGGTGTTTTTGTAATTCTTGTGAATTTTGTGTGTATTAGTTTGTTCAAGCTTATTGAAATGAAGTGGGTGTTTTTGTTGATTTATATTTCAGGTTGCTTTGCTTATCAACTGTTTAATCGGATATAGTAAAGTCATTGTTCGTCATTGAACATCTTTAACACAGTTCTCCATTGACCCCACAATTGGCAAAAAAGATTGGACACTACCTCTCATATTTGTTAGGGCTTTCCCCCCTTTTATTTTCCTGTCTGATCATCGGCAAACCTGGACAGCGTTGGCAGGTCGCCTTGCATCCGTGCCCTCTGTGTTTGCATAGTTTGTTACGATTAGGCTGCGCATATTTGTATGTGATAGCAGCTGATAAAAAGGGAAACTAGACTTGCTATCACCCAGGAGTTTACATTGCTGAAGTTCGTCCCAGTCCAGGGTTGGTTTTAAGGCCATGTGGAGCTAAATTTCACCTCAGCTAAATGGATGACGATGAATAGGGTTAATGATGTGTGTAAACAGCTCTATTGTTAGTTGTGATAGCCTCGTGCGGTGTGTCAGGCTGTACTCCTGTTCGGCTTCCTCGGTATCATCAGCAGCTATATAAAGAGCAGAGGAGATTTTGGTTTGATTTAAAGTCAGGTGACTGACTTAAATAGCATAAGTATATATGTGTTGTTAAACTACTACTAATAATGCATTGCAATGTTGTTCGTTATTCTTTTTTTTTCTTTCTTGCTCTCTTACCATGAGCAAATCTTATAGATCTGTCTTTCTCATGTCACTTGGGTCAGCACAGCAGATTATGTAATAAGAATTTATGGCGGTGAGCAAGCAGCAGTTTTCACAGCACGATTTTCAACCCGTAACTCGTATCTTTTGTTTCAGTGCGTGCTCAGATTACACCAGGGCAACTGGAGCGATTCGGCACGTGTTGAGAATCAGAGAAGTTACGTGACATCCCCAAGTCCTTTAAATAAAACCAAAAAGAAGTGTAACACCCTGAGTGGGACAGTTTAGCTGTGTGTACGTGTGTGTTTGTAAGTGTGGCACGAGGCGATCAGTACTTTGCCCCGGCTGTTTTCCCTCAGTGATGACTCACCACCCCGTCTTCCAGCATGAGGGGTTGAAGCTTTTCCCTCTTAGAGATGACCAGAACTTTGGGATGCCATTTAAGGGGACATTTTGGACTATGTTCAGACCAGTACTTTATATGTTATTTTCTGATAAATTGTTTAGTTATATATTAAACACCAAGTAGAATTTATTTGCAGTACATTGACTTAATGCTCTGCAATATTATTGACATTCCTTTGCTTTATGAAAGTGCCACAGTTTTCATCATCTATGGTTAAAGTGACGGAAACACAAAGTCCTGGATTTACTGAAGATTTGCATGTTCAAAGCATGTGCAAAATGCGAACACGTGGATGGATGGTGATAGCAGTGTGCAAAAACTGAATACATCGGTAGTCCTTTCTGTTTTCTTTAAGAAGGCATCCTGGGAGTGTTCAGCTTGCAGATAGATTGTCTTTTACATATCCTTTCTTCACCTTAATTTGCATGTAGCATCAAATGTACCTGAAGTATTTATAGTTTCTCATTACAGACGCAAATTAGTGCTAGTTATTTCTGATCGTAAAACAGCACTGAAGCGAAGGCGCAACTAGGCACAACTTTACTCTATAAAATCATAGATAGGATACTGAATGGATTTGGCATCCAAATCTGTTAATTAAATATTAAATGCTGTACTGTATTTGAAGTTGTCCTTTAATTGAGCATCATTTAAGGCATGTTATATAATAATCAAACACAACAGTTCATGTGACACAGAGCATCATATCAGATGCTTTTAAAAGTGCTGAACTGACCATGTTAAAGGTGTAAAAACTGTTTATAGGAACAAACCTGTTTCTCAGATGTTCTACAACCACTAGAACTTCAATGAATAAAATGTAGGATGTGTTTCAATTCATAACTAAATAAATCACTTGGTTTGCCCTCATCCTGAGCTTTTGGAAAATTAAAGGCATGCTGTTTTTTCCCTCTGGGAATTGCCTAATTAGCAATATTTTTAATCAGGAGAAATATACTACCTAAAGATTAAAGTGATAGACCAAGAATACTTTTCATGTTGTCAACGGTGATGGTTCCAAGAAAAGACACTACTATATGAGTTAGACAGTAGTATATGGATGCTCGTTAATGCTGGTTTTGTCAGAACATTTACAGTCTGAGAAGCTGATGGAAAAATGACAACCATGGTCAGATTCTGGTCATGGTCAGAGTGTATGTTGCTTTTGTGTGTGTGTGTGTGTGTGTGTGTGGGGCTACTACACTTTCCTACAAATGGCCTGCAGCATGCTGCCAACCTGCTCAATTCACACAAGTGGGTCACTCTGGAGGGTGTGAACGGTGGGCACTAAACACACACAGTGTGGCTGCTCGTAACCCAGTTGTGAGGTGGATTATGTCACCGTCTGCCTCTCTGCTGCAAGGCTATTTCTGTCGTTTTCCTCGGACACTACTTGACAAGCATGCGTATGGAGGGAACGACAGCTGTGTGTGTGTATGTGCGTGAAGTGTGCTGTGGTCTGGTCTATCATTAGGACACCTGTAGGAACAGCAATGTGTGACTTTCGTAGAACAGAAAAGTGAAGTATTCAGGTTTCCTTGGCCAGTTGACTTCAGGATATTCACACAGTTGTAGTCACTTTTACCTTTTCTTGTCAGGTTTGCTAAACAGTTTGATTATAACCATGCCAAACATTTAAGCATGTTGGAATATTCCACTACATCACATAGAGCTTGTGAATTACCGGGGTGTTCAGTTAGGAACTAATCTCATCAGCGCTTGTATCCTTCCTGCCTGTTTTGCTGTAACTCATGTAACTCGCCTCTGCCGCTGCATTAATATCCCGTCTGCTGCCGAGTGTGTCTCGCAAACACAGCTGAGTCTGCACCGAGACTTAGTGCTTATACACATACAGACATGAATACACATGTATGTGTTCAGGGCAGTGAACAGTCATTTGCCTACGTTTTTTAGATGTGCTGCTTTTGAGTGAAGAGTAGAAATGTTTAACTAAAGCAGTGCAGAAATTTAAACAGAAACAATGATTAAGTGAAAATGGTCTTAGCTGGGCATTAGCATGAATCTGTCACATGACATAACGCACAACATTGATGCCTGTTTGTCAGATTCACTAAAGGAGGATGGCCTGTGTACCCGCCAATTCCTTCAATGGAGGTCTGGCTGCTGTGAAGGGGGCATGGCCTCTCAAATATTAAATATGTTTTTCATTCATTAGGTCATCATTCATCTGATTATTTGGCACCAGAATGGGTGCAGGGAAAAGACTAAAAACAAAAAACTCCTTTTACAGTGTTAGTAAAGTAAGTGGGGGACATTTTCTAACGTGTGGTTGTGTTTTCTGCACACGGACATGCGCAGGCTTTCTCTAGCTCTCCATCTCAGTGTTACAGTGCAAATAATCAGTCCAGGGTGTTTCTGCAGATAAGGAGCTACCCTTCCCTCGACACACACTTTCAGACATGCGCGTGCACATACACAAATGACAGACAGCAGCTTCTCAAGTTGCAGTCAGCTCACTAATTTGCAATTTAGGTCTCCTTGCAAAATATATATGACCCATCCCTGACAGAAATGATGCCTCAGAGACCGAAGGACAAGGAGTATGGTAGCGAAAAGTCTGTGGAGTCTTCCTACTCAAGACTATTGTGATTATTCTCTGATCTATCCTCCTGACAGACTGACTGCACAACAAATGCTTCTGTAATAATTTATATTCAGATCAGATAGTACAGTATAAAATCCCATGGTTGTGCTCTTCTAAAATTAGCCTTCATTGTGGATGGTGTGCAGTGTAGCATGAAGGAGCTCTCCAGAGGTCAGTGCTGCTCCAAAGTGCCATGATACGAGCTTGCATGCCAAAGTTCATAAGGGTTTTAATTTTTTTCAAATGAATGGAGATATTGATGGGGAAAATACAATGATTGTTGCAAATTCCACTAAAATGAAGAAATGTTCCTTAAATTTATAGTATAGTACCTAGTCCTCAGTAAATGCGTGCGGAAAGTCGTGCTGTAGATTTTTAATGAATGCAAAGTATTTAAATTTATGTAATTTTTTAGATATTTTGTTTCTATTATATTAGCTATACTAGTAATCAAGACTGATATGAAGTCCAAGAACTCCTTCACTTGCTTGGGAATGCACCTGATGGTGTGTGTGCAGGGCTGGTAGGAGTGTAAACAGGAGATAAATGTGGGGGCAGTGACATTTTAGTTTTCTTTTATTTAAAAATTTCATATAAACTGTGACGTAACAACATACAAGTTACTTTAATCAGGCTCATGATCAGAGAGCACAATGCTGCACTAGACTGGTTTGTCTGGTAAAGTGTGTGTGTGCATGTTTGACACACCATGCTGCTATTTTAGTCTGTCTTGTCATAACTAATAACTAACAGAGCCAGGGCAGGGCTAAATTAAGCGCCATAAAGGTGTGCAATGTGTTGTGTAAATACCGAAGTCCGCTGGTGTGGAACATGAACTCCGATAAACTTGAACGTGCACGTGTGCGCTGATGGATCTCTGTAGTTGCCGCCCTCTCGTGCATTGTAATCTACACATAGGCCCTGTATGTCATAAAACATCTCGTACACAGGGTTCAAGAGTCCACCGCTGACTTCTGAATGGTCAGAAGGTTTATATTAAGGTATCAGTTCCAACCTGCTATCGTTTCTATAATTAAAGCTAATTTTCAGGCTTAGTATAGAATTTGAAACCTGACATATGATGTATCATTTAAAAACATGATGTAATTGTTGTTGTGCTTTTTTTCCCTGTGCAAATGATACATGATTTATTAACAGTTACATTCCCCCCCTTTTGGTTTTCTCCTTCCTGAAGTGTGAGAGCACAGCTCCATCTTTTTTTTTCTGTCTGTCATGCTCTGATGTGTTCAAGTTCACCTCGGTTAACCTTTGTTTTTTCACCTGTTCTGACTTGATTACCTTTGGCTTTGTTGGAAGCAAATCTAGCAACCTGTGTGTTACCAGATAAATCAGCCTGCGATTAACGATGACTTTCTTTATAATTGTAAATTATAAGTATCCTTAGGTATATAAAAGTGACAGCGACGTTAACTACTGTGTTAGTGTTGGTTACGTTCTCCACAGAAATACTGGAGCTGTTATATCAGGGGATTATCAGCAAAATAGTTTCACCAAACATTACTTCTTTTTACACAGCTTTTATGACTTATCTCCTTTTATAAATTATTAATATTTATCACATTTTTCTACATCAGTAAGCTTAAGTCACAAATGAAGGCACAAAAAAAAAGCAATTGGTGATGTAACAAAACATGTTTAATTATGTGAAGTGGTTGTTTATGTGGAGTTTTGTGTGTGTGTGTCTGGGGGAGCGAGAGAGAGAGACACACACACAAAGCACTTCAGAAACAAATAACAGTATTATAACTGTTATTATATCTTAATTTGTTACACAACTGAAACATTATTAAAAATCTCTATTGAAAAGGCTAGAAATTAAAAACACACAACACCTTGTTGTTTTGTGCATGCTTGTGGTCGGTGTGATTGCGTGTGCATGCACAATTATTGATAGTTGTTAATGTTAATCTGTGAGTGAATGCTCAGGTATGTGGCCTCCTCCTTTATGGGCGAATCTCACTTTGACGTCCTTGAACACTAAAGACGTTGGCCACGTTTCTTGCACAGCGATCTTCAGTCTGATGCTTACCAGATCCTCTATACTCAGCACTCATATTTGTACTGACACACAGGAAATTGGTTTTGATTTTAATTTTTCAGGACTGTCAAATTAAAAAAATTGATCCCAGGTTTATAGTAATGCACTCGTTTTCCACTTCATCACACCACCATGCCGTTGATTACTTTTCTAGAAAAGCATACTAAGTGTTCTATTTTGTCTGTGGTTTATCATGCAGGTTCATCAGCCATGTTTCCCTGTTACCCACATGCAATGTAAAACCACCTGACATACAGTACATCCTCATGATGTGTAGCACAGATCTTTGTGTTTGTAATTTCCTCTATTTTGTATAAACTTTATATGCAGAGAGTTACTTGGCTAACAGGGTTTACTACACACTGTTACTGCTGTCTTTGCTTCTGTCCTGACTGTTTGTTTATGGTTCATTTTAATCTTGAATTTAATCAGAGAAGGAATGATGGATAGAAAGGGACTGTGGGTATAGAGAGAGAGAGAGAGAGATGGTGATGATTTTGGCTTATAGAGCAGGACAGAATGGGAAGACAAACAGTTCAGAAGGAGGGGAGAACTTCCTCTGGCTCATCATGGGCTCCTCCGGCTCATCACCGTGCCCTAATATGGAGGCGTCAGGAAAATCCAGGGAGGGCGAGCAGCATAGGCCGAAAGGAAGCAGGAGAGGACAGGGAGAGGGCAAGAAGATGAAATGAAACGAGAAAGGAAGTTCAAAAGGACAAAGAAATCATGCATGAGTGCTGAGAGTTTGATTATCATCTTATCAGATTAGCATCTTATCTGGTTCTTTTCTTTCTTTTCCACCCTACCACATCCTTTCTCTTTTTCAAATTATGCCTTTCTCTCTCTCACTCACTCACACACACACATACACATACTCTCTCTCTCTCTCTCTCTCTCTCTCTCTCTCTCTCTCTCATTCTCTTTCTCTCTCTCTCTCTCTCACTCACACACACACACACACACACACACACACAGTCAGCCTCCTGTGAGGCATATTTTCTCTCACACACACGCACACACACTCAAACACACTGTCAGCCTCCTGTGAGGTACATTTTCTTTCTCTCTCTCTTTCTCTCTCCCTCCCTCTCTCTCTTTCACTCAAGTCTCTGCCCCCCCCTTTAGTGAGTTGGCAGACTGAATGGAAACATGATTATTTGGGAGAAGAGCATAACTAAAAGATAGACAGTAGCCCTTTGCTGTTTACAGACACACACACACACACACACACACATATGTGGTAATCGAGGCATCATGTGCACTAAGCATTAATCCTTTCCAGAGACATGAAAAGCTGCAACATGCCAACCACAAGACAAAACTAGCACAGGTCAGGAGGTCATGTGACAGGAAATGCTGCATACTCAGTAAAGAGGGCCTAGATGTAGATGTTTAGCAGTCGTCAAATTCTTTGACAGCCAATGGAGGCCTGATTTCCTACTTTTGGGGGCTCCAGGGGAATTCAGGGGAAAGAAGCTGTGTGTATGTGTGTGTGTGTGTATGGATAAGTATGGTGTAATGAGCAGATTGACACACATGCTAGTCACTCAACGTGATTGAGGAAATCACACACATGCACTAGTCCAGCGGATGTGTAAAACATGAATACCTCCCTCTTGGGTTGTGTTCATCGTGTCATGTTGTGTGGATTTATATGTACTTTTAAGGCTTCTGTCTGAAGATTTGTCTGTGTGTGATGGCACAAATTTGCATAGAGGGTTTGGAATTGCTGTACTCTCGCCATGGATGGTGTGTGTATGTGTGTAAAATCTTTTTCAGGATCATTTGGTTCTGTTTGTTAGGACAAAGATGGTAATAGGATGTATCTCAGAATAGATGAATTTCATCAGAGTAATGTGACAACTGTTTGCTCATTAATTAAACAACAAATGAAAGATTATTTACAAAATATGACAATATATTAAGGTATGTTTAATTATTTTGTGTGTGTTTGCACACAGGCTTAAAGACGTATCTAATCTCTGGGAAGAAGATGGGTTCACAATGTGGCTGTTCTCAGAACAGTCTGGGACGAGACTACACTGAAACACCAAGACCCTCCCCCCACACACACACTTCTGAACTCACACACTCTGCTATGGTTGACCACACTAAGGTAGTTCTCAAACAAACCCACGCATGCAAAATCGCACACAACCGTGCCTACTCTGATCCACACACCCACACACACACAGTCATTTACAGGCCTCTAATTCTCTCTTTCTTTCATGATCTTTCTCTTTAGCCTCCCTGCGTGTCCTGTACTGTAGTAGTGGAGGGTGCTGGGAATTTGCTGGCTGATGAGACAACACAAAATGGCTGCCAGGATGAATACAAAGCCATTAGCAGCAAGGTGAACACTTCAACATAAAACAAAAAAACATAATCTTTATCTATCTATTCAGTGATGTAGAGTCATCCAGGAAGAAACCATGCCCATTGTGTGTATAGTGCCCATAGTATTGACTTTATTTCAATCTTTTTTATTTTTGCTGCCTGACTAGTCAACATTTCCACAGCATAGACTCGTGAGCGTATTAGTTGACAATTCTACTCAACTCGAACCTAATCTGAATGCACTCTCTAGAAAAATCAACTCGAGCACCTGCGTAAGCAGACTGTGAATAAAGAGCATGTGTAAATATTGACTTATCTTTTGATGAGTGTGTTTGGCTGTTGTTCTTTTGATGATGTCACTGAGCGGCTGCTGCTCAGGATAATTCACAGGATAGTGACTGATGAAAACATACAATGCTAAATTTCCCAGTTATATTTTACTTTTTTTTGATGTTTTTATAAGGTGCTGCAGCTCTCACGAACAGTCAGATCAAGTGCTTGGATATAAGCAGGAAATTAACTTCTGACCTTATTGACAAATTTGCTGGCTGGTGTGCTTTTTTCAAAACAAACACGTGGTGTGAAGTGAATATTAGCTAAAAACCAGGCTTCAGCTCACTTCAGTCCAGGCTGAATTGATTACGCTTACATATACATATAATTAAAATACATACATTTTCAGATGCTTTATGTAATGGGATTGTTCATACTGTTCTGCCATTTACACACACACACACATCTACATTGGTTGCTATAGTAACAGTGCTGGTGTGTGGACCCTGATTAATGTAGAACTGTTGAAATTGATATTACAACAGTGATTGTGACCCA
Source organism: Bagroides melapterus (assembly GCA_028566695.1). Lineage (NCBI taxonomy): Eukaryota > Metazoa > Chordata > Actinopteri > Siluriformes > Bagridae > Bagroides > Bagroides melapterus. Next base: position 1,381,843 of record JAOTRN010000001.1, read on the forward strand.
CATGATTATATTACAAGGGCAATATAGACAAAATCACCTAAGACATTTAACCAAAACATTTATTTAAGAAATGTGATTTAGGTGAATTTAGGCAACTAATTTGGATCTTCTGTCCTGCTCAGTATCCGAAAGCAGTTAACGGGCTTCTCAGTCCGCTGTGTGAGGAGGCTGTCCGAGCTAGCCAGGCCTCCCTGTGTGAGATGCTTCAGAAGGAGAGGAGCCTAGGGGCAGGGTCAACAGGAGGAGGTGGATCTGGTACCGGAGGGGGTGGAGCCATGGACCACTCTGCATTAATTCCGCTTCGCAGCAAAGGGTTCAGAGAGAAGAGCGACGTGCACTTTGTGGAAGTAATTAAGGAGGACAGGTAAGAAGAGGGACATATGGAAAGTCAAACTACGTTCATACATTCAGGCATTTTTGATGCTGACTGTCGCTGTACTGTAAAGTGGGCAGGAGGCATTCCTGCTGCTGGTTGCCATAGCAAAAAGGCCTTCATTAGTGGGTGTCACAGTTAGCCTTCCATGTTTCACAACATGTTAGTTTTTTCTTGTTGTACACGTGTGTATATATATGTGTATATATACGTATATATATACATATATATACGTATATA
>JAOTRN010000001.1:1382555-1409411 GCA_028566695.1 Bagroides melapterus
CTGTTTTATTTACAGTACTGTGCAAAATTCTTGGGAACATCCAAACAAAAGCCATATGCAATGATGCTTTTGAAAACTGTATAAATATATATATATATATATATATGTGTGCGCAGTATATGCATAATTACACACACACTCTCTGGAACCCACACCCATTGGAAATCAGCTCCAGTGTTCATTTCAAATATGAAATATTTTTCGTCATTATTATTTTTGTTATAACAGTTTTCACTGGCAAAAACGAGACTAAATAAAAGTTATGGTGACGAAAACTATAATTAAAATATATTGACATTTCTATTAACTAATAAAAACGAGACAAAAATGACGTTTTTGGAAAAGGTCCAATCAGAATTAATCTTGGTGCAAGTACCGTACTGATCCACCTGGTGACAAGGGGTGAGAGTACACAATATCATCTTACATACAGTGTGTGTCTGTGACTTAAACTATAATGAGATGGCAACAGCTGGGAGAAAAGATATATGGGTCAATTTCACTTTTGATGTCAAGACAAACAAGACCTTGTGTAAACCGTGTGGAGCGGAAATCGGTGGTAAAAACACAACAAATCTAAAGCGACATCTGCAAGGGAATCCTCCTGAAATTCACGCAAAGGTAAGCACATTTTTGCTAATGCTATTTTGTCAGCTTGTCTAAGTCTGTGTGCTTTTGCATAACTGAACCGGTATAACCTCTCACTGACCTGTACTAACTAGAGAAGTGACTGTTAGATGGTACATTAAAAGTGCTTGACATGCTAAAGATAATAAATGTTATTTGTTGCTGTCCTCAAATTGAATAGGTTATGTAATAAAATGAAGACTGCATGTTTGGAAAAAAAATTTCATTTTTATTTAATGTAAGATAGTGATGTTACATTTGTGAACAAATCTGCCTTTTAAAGTTTTAGGTGGGCCTAAACGATCTCGTTCACTCGTGCGTTGACTCATATTTATCGTTCACTAATCTCCCTCTTTGACGCAGGAGCAGCTCTGTCAGTTTGTGGCACGTTCTTGAATGAAATGAGCCAATCAGTTATCACAATGTTAATCAATCTTGTTTAACAAGGCAATACAAAGATCATTGAACACAGCCCCACATTTAGCATAATCCCAGATTTGTGTGTTATTTTTAAATGCAAAAGCTGTTCTAAATGTTTTTAGGCATACTTTATTTGTGTCATGGTTGAAGATTTAAGGATTTAACAAATATAATGTTTGTTAAATAATGTTTTCATATGTTTGATAATGTTTTCACTACAAGAGGAATACAAGGAGTAAAAATATTGTAAAGAGACTACTTGTGCATGTGAGCATCATGGAGGGGAGTGAGACAGAAAAAGATTAAACTTGATTTGTTCCCTATCTTTCTACTTCACAGATACAAAATGCCTCAAATGAGAAGGATGGACCACTGACTTCAAGTAAAACTAGTACATCCCAACAAAATATTTCAGCAGCTCTATTTAATGGATCAAAGTATGAAAGTAATTTGAATGATAGAGACAGTAGATAGGAGGCTGACTGTTCCAAAGAAAAGTAAAATAAGCAATCTGATTGACAAACAATATGAAGATGAAAAACAAATTTAAATAGAGACTGTCTACTTTCAGGAAAATATCTATAGGCATTGACTTGTGGACAAAAATGACTATCTGCTTCATTCTTTGCTATAAGTTCATGCTACTTTTGTATTGAACAAAATAAACCTGAACACATATTAATAAACCTTGAAGAAATAGCCCACCCACACACTGCACAGTCAATCAAGGCATGTGTGGACACATGTTTGCAGGAGTGGGAAATACCAAAGGAAAAGATTCTTACAATTATAACAGACAATGGAAGTAATATGGTAGCAGCATTTAAACAGATCACAGCATAAGAAGAAACCAGCTCTGGCTCTGAAGTCTCCCTGTGGTAGAAAATGACTCTGATTCAGAATCAGATGATGACCTGCAGTGAGTGTGTTTTATTTGTTACATGATAGGCAACAAATATGAGATGATGAAATATTGATACTGTGTGCTCTAGTGGTGTATCTTGTTCTTTGCATTTTTCAGTGTATTTGTATTGTCATGTTAAAGGATTTCCATCATGAATATTTATTTGGTTTTATTTGGTTGTATTTCTCTTGTTAGGTATCATCATGTTGACTTGGACAGAACACCATGTGTGGTGCATACCTTACAACTATGATAAAAATGGTGCAGAAGGAGGCATGTGTCAAAAGAATCCTTGATAAAGCAAGGTCGGTGGTAAAGCGGTTTCATAATTCATCCATTGCAACACAGAGGATGTTGGACATGTGTGGCCTTACTGTTGTAAATGACTGCCCCACACGCTGGTCGAGCACTTTCAACATGGTTGTGCGACTTCTCAAAATGAAAACACAGTCTCCCAAATTGCAAACAGCATGGGATGGGACAGCTTGCTCCTAAGTGAGTGGCAGAAGCTTACATCTTTGCATGCACTACTGCAGCCTTTTACAGAACAAACCAAAACCCTTCAGAGTGACACTATGTCCATGTACCTGGTGGTCCCAATCTTTTATGATCTACTCAACCACCTTGCTGACTTTGAAAAGAACAATACCTACAGAGACCTTTCCATTCTTGCAAAGAAAATGAAAACCAGCATGAACCAGCGTTTTGCTTGGCTCATTGAAGTTCTCATCACTTGCAGCAGCTGCCTGCTTTGTCAATCCTACTGTCTGTGAAACTCTAGTTGATGTGGCTGATGACAATATTCAGGAAATTCTTTAACATGCAAAGAATGTGATCAAAAAATCCACTCTGCTACACCCACAAGATCAGGATCTGTCTGAAGATGATGCAGAAGAGGAAAATCATGAGGAATTCATTCTCCTCATCAAAGATTGTCAAAGCTGCTAGTCTTTCGTTTTTGTTTTTTTTTTTTCAAAATGCCGCAGAAGGCCTAGACAGAAGACCTCGACGACCAGCAAGAGGGAGCAGGTCAGAAAGTATAAGAATGAGTTTTCACAGCAACCCATCACGGAAGAAACAGGAATAGACTTTTGATTGGCAAAAAGTGACCCTTTTTTATCACATGTTGAAACCTTTTGCTTTAGACCTGTTGGCTATCCCAGCCTCTCAAGCCTTTTCAGAAAGGGTTTTCAGTGTCACAGGTGACCTCATTAGAGGTTGGCGCAATAAAGCACCGGTCAAAGTTCTTTTCTTAAAATGAATCCAACCAAGTTATATATATCCACTTCTTATAGCAATTACTATTATTATTATTATAATATTATTATTAATATTGTATGTTTACAGGTCTGTTAGTTTAATATGAAATTGACCTCTACTGTAAATGCAGAAAATAAGAAGATTTGTTTTTTAGTTCCAGGCATTTTTGGCATTATAACCTAACAGTTTTTATTTTAATATTAAATTGGAATAATTCTGTTTTGTTGAGATACAAGAAGGAAGGGGCTTGTTTCAGTACATTTGCTGTTTAACATATTCCTTGTGATTATAAATAAACTGTTTATTATTAGTAGAGAACTGTTGATTCAGGTCATTTTTTCAGGTCATACAGTATTTGCAATGGTATTACTGCCAAAAAAAAACCAGTTTTTCTTCTTATTCAGTTGTTCTTTATTATTTTGGAGTTGCACATTTGCTTTGAAGATTGTCATATCCAAGATATAAACAATGCATATCTAATTTTTGGTTGTTTATAGAAAGGCTATATTCTATATATTTAATGAGACTTGGTTTTATTTAAGTTAGAAAATTTTGTATATTACAGTATTTTAACGAAATTAAACGTAAATATATTTAATTTAAACCCAATATATTTTAGTCAGCCAAATCTACAGTAGAATTGGTCAATTGACTAAAATCTTATGCTATTTATCCAACTAAAACTAAAACAAACTAAAATATGACTAAAACTAAATTAAGATCTGCTGTCCAAATTAACACTGATCAGCTCTCCTTGAAAATGAATGATCTCTGGTTGCTTAGTTGCTGTGATTCGCTCTATGTGTAAAGGTGACAAAAGGAGTTTCTGTTTGACATTTTTCTTTTGCTTGTTTCTTTTCCTTCTCTGCTTATTCTTCCTCTCTCAGCTTGATGAAGGATTATTTCTTCAAGCCACCAATCAACAAACTAAGTCTGAACTTCCTAGAGAAATCCTTGGAGTCTGCCTATCGTAAAAACTACCAGCAGGAGGTAGGTACACACCCAACACACACTTACTTTTGCTGTTCTTTGGTGTATGCCGCCTTGTTTGTAATGGTTCAGTATTATTCAACAATGCACTCCCCCTTCCGCAGCCCACTGACACAGTGGGTGTGTCCAAAACTACAGCCTATTTCCTATCTAGATCACTTAAGGGTCAATAGACATCTCTCTCTCTTTCTCTCTCTCAGGTAATAAGCCACACTCCTGTACAGACGTTTGCCAGTCCTGTGTTTAGCTCTCTGCTGGACGTGCTATTGTCATGCGCTGTCTTCTTTGCCCTCACTCTGGCCTGCTTCCTCTACCCAATGGTTACCATGGAGATTCCTCCTGCCACCACATTTGGCCTGGCAGTGACCGCCGCTGTACTCGAGCTTGTTTCTCTCATCTTGTCCATTCGGTGAGTAAACAACAGAGCAGCCAAGTTGAAATTCACTAAGACAAATATACATGAACTATTAATATTTTTATTGTCTGTCAGTTATTGCAGATGACATTCTTTGTATCTAATTTTTACCTTTCTGACAATCTGAGGCTTTTGTTATTTTTCTGCCTAATCCACATCCATCTGCAAATCTGAGTCAGAATATATATTCTTATATATGTCTTTGATAGAAGTTCTCTTTTTTAATTATCTGAAATAGCAATAATGAATTCTTTGGGGTTTTTTTAAAGCTAGTTTGTTTACTTGCAAATGCTTCAGTGGTGCTGCACCTCATACCAGCAGCAAGTGGCATAGTTGCATGTTCATGTTGCTGTGCTGTGATTAAATTGTAAATAAGGTACGATTTAAATAAGGTAGGTGTACCTAACAGTAAGGTATTTTGTAGTTTCTAGACCAACGTTGAGTTCTTTACATGTAAGTGAGTCCAAATGAAAGCACCATTGATCCTTTCTAGGTCATGTGTCATGCATCGCTACATGCATTAATGATAGTGGTGTACAGCTGTCCTTCAGGGAAGCCGTGCCTCTTGTATTGGGTCTGAAAATGTGTATACACTGCATTCTGTTGTTTTATAAGTACATGGTTCATTCCTCCATTAAAATAAGTAAAACACCTTCGGTCAGACTGACCGTCACAGAGGCCGTGCCAGGGGAAATCATTATCAAACACCCGTGCACCAATGTGAATTAGTGATTATTCACACCACTAATTAAGCCTCACTTTCATCTCCGCAGTATGACCTTTTACCTGGACAATGTTTTTAGCTGTACTCAGTCACTTCTGAAGCTGGTGTCAGGCTGGGTGCCCCGTCATGTGGTCGGTGCTGTTCTCGTGTCACTTCCTGCCATCTCAGTTTTCTCACACTTGGCCTGCAGCCTCCACCTGCCCATTCAGGTAAGAGAAAATGAGAGGTAATGAGGTTTAAAAATGGTAATATGTTTTTTATATAGTTTAATTAATCTTTAACTAATCTAAAGTTAAAGTTGAGAATTACTAGTAATTAATCACTGTTGACATTGTGAAGTTTTCTTTAAGGAGACATTTATATAGGATTAGTACTAACCAGTCTACTAACCAGAGATAAACTATAAGCTTTCTGAAACCAAAAAGTCACAGGAGTGTTCCATTTACACCAGCTTTCTTTTTTAAATTTAACATAGCTGATTTAAGTGTAACGTCAACTGATGTTCTATAAAATGTCACATTTCAAAAGTCGCTCATGACACTATACTCCACATGAATTTTAAAGATGCTTCTAGATCTAGCTGTCTGTAGTAAAGGCTGTTAAACAATAATTCATAAATAGTTTTTGATGATACATAGGAAACATAAAATCATCACAGTACAGTAAAGTGATTTGTATTGAATATGGCACTGTCTGTGTATATGTAGCCTTACTGTATGCAGGTCTCATACATAAACTGACTAGTTACGTCTCATGTGTTTTTCTCTTGTGGTAGGTAACGATGTTCCTGTGCAGTGCCATCATTATTTCCATTATTCAGTACTGCAATTTCTGCCAGCTGAGTTTCTGGATGCGCTCGGTTCTGGCCACTGCCACCGGAGTGTCTCTGCTAGCTGTACTCTACAGTGCCCCCACCAGGTCAAGGTCAGGATCTACACACCACTCTGAGTTTTTTCTGTCTTCACCAGAGGTATAATTTAGCTCAGCTCTAAACCAACACCACACTTAACAATGTGCAGTGGATCAAAGTGGGGTTCAAAGCATATTATGTGCAGGTTTTCTCAAGGTTGAGCTGAGAAATACCAGTATGCTCCTGCTCCGTTTACTAATGGTAATTTTTTGTCTTCCAGCACCAGCATCGGTATTCAAGTAACAGGGTAAGTGTGCAATAGGCTGTTTAGAAGATACTAGTGTCTCCACTGTAGTGCATGCTGATTTTAGCTTTATTTGGAACATAGCCTGCAGCTGGATGTGTTCTGATTAGCTTCACTTACCAAAATATGAACCAATAATTATAGTAAGATTTACATATTATGCAGTCATAAACACATTATATATGTATTATTCAGTTTTTGTAACTGTATTAGGCACTTTACTTTGTTTGTTTTCCCACCATTCTTACAGGAACTTGAGTAACAACAGTCTTGACACGAATTGGACAAGTAAATTGCATCCTACAGCTCTAGACCTCTTGGTTCCAGAGGCGCTCTTGTCATTTTTCCTGCTGCTTCTCCTTGTGTGGTTCCTCAATCGTGAGTTTGAGGTCAGTTACCGCTTGCACTATCATGGCAATGTCGAGGCTGACAAGCACCGCATCAAGATCCAGACCCTGCGCGACCAGGCCGACTGGCTGCTGCGCAACATCATCCCCATCCATGTGGCCGAACAGCTGAAAGTGACACAGAGCTATTCCAAGGACCACGACAACGTTGGTGTGATCTTTGCCAGCATTGTAAACTTCAGTGAGTTCTACGAGGAGAGCTTCGAGGGTGGTAAAGAGTGTTACCGTGTGTTGAACGAGCTCATTGGCGACTTTGATGAGTTGCTGCGTAAGCAGGCGTTCTCCAGTGTGGAGAAGATTAAGACCATCGGTGCAACCTACATGGCAGCATCTGGACTGAATGGTCAGCAGTGCCGTGATCAAACATATCCACATGCTCACCTGCGTGCTCTTTTCGAATTTGCGCTGGAGATGATGCGCGTAGTGGACGACTTCAACAAAAACATGCTTGGCTTCCAGTTCAAGCTGCGCATTGGCTTCAATCATGGACCGCTGACTGCTGGCGTAATTGGCACCACCAAACTGCTGTACGACATCTGGGGCGACACAGTGAACATTGCAAGCCGGATGGACAGTACTGGTGTTGAGTGCCGCATTCAGGTGAGTGAAGAAAGCCACGCTGTGCTTAGTGCGATGGAGTATGCCTTTGATTACCGCGGCACAGTTAATGTTAAAGGGAAGGGGCAGATGAGGACCTATCTGTACCCTAAACTTAACGAGAGCGGGTCCAAACAATCCTTAGAGCCCATGAGCAAGGAAGAGAATACCAACAAATTACTCAACAAGGGACTTGCTATGGCACCCAATTCAACACCCGCATCATCGTCTGCGGCCAATGACAGTTGTTCCTCTTCTTGCCCCAGTGCCTGTCATAACAGCTGCAGGGTGCCACAGGGACCTAGTGTAGGCCTGTCTAAATTGTCAGAGGAATGGCACAAAGACACTTTCAGAGACTCTTTGCTCACAGGCAAGTCTTCAGAGAGTTCTCCTCCTGCACCTACATTTGGTTGCACACAGCCACCTTCAATAGCACAGATTAGCGCTCCGCTAGCCAGAAGAGAGACACCTTTGGGAATTGCGGAAGAGGAGGAGGAAGAGGAAGAGGCAAATGAATGCTCAAGGCTCCGAGTGGGAGAGAGGCTTTAATCTGCCCCTGACGCTGCTGATATTCATTGTCTATTTGCCTCACTACTTTGTTTTCTGGGGCATGAGGGTATATATTTCACTGAGGTTCACCTCCTGAGGTGCCTTAATAATCAACATTAGATGTAAGAGACAAAGCTGTTTGAGATCCTGCTTAAAGAACTCTATAACATTAAAGTAAGGAAGGTAATTTAGAGGGAAGATTCTGTGTGGATCACAGTCTGGCACAAAAAGAATGACAGGACAATGTTGAGCAGCGTGTTTGTACGTTTCCGAGGTTCTCATTATTTCAGCGGCGTGCTTTTTACGTTTGTTAAAGTGCCTTTGGTAAAGATGAATACATGCACATGATCAGATAACTAAGTGAACAAATCGGAGATGATGGAACAATGCTAGCACGTTTTTAAAGACTATGACAACGGACAATTCTGTGGTTTTTTGATTTATTTTCCTAACACAGTTTTGTTAATATATTTCAATTATTTTTTTGCTGTACTCGTTTCTTAATTTCAGAATATTGACATGTGTCAATGTGACAGAATATTGACAAGGATGAAAAAAGTGCCAGTGCCCAGAACTAAGCAGAAGTATTGAATCATAGATCAGGGGAATTTAATTTTATTAGGTTAGATTGTCGCTCTTGGGCAATCATTTCTTTTACAAAAAGGAGTTTAAAATTTCAAACTTATTTTTTTTTGTTGCTAGGAGCAAGTCTGAGCACAGCTAGTCAACCAAGTTTTAGCAAAATGCACACAAAAAAATCTGAGATGGCTATTGAGGTTACTATCTGCTGTCGCTGACGCTGATGGATGGAGATTTTCGACTACAGCTCTGTTTATGAGGCCCTTGCTAGTGTTGTGAGATAACAAAGGGATATAAGTAACGCACAATGCAACAGTATCTGAAACACATCCAAACGCTTTCTTATAGGCATATGCTGATAGATAATGTAAATTTTCATTTATCTGCTTTTATCACACTTCGCAGTAATATTACCGTACTGTGTTTTTCAATTCACTACAAAAATTCCAAAAACCAATTCAGTCATATTTTTGAAAGTTAAAATTCATAATTTATATACACATATACCAATCACAGAATATACATTAATTAAGCAGTTGAGCATTTTGAGTCAAGTAAATTCAGATCGGTCCAACTGTTTCACATTGGTATGAAGCGATTTCATGGATGCCACTAAAAAGTGCACTCTATAATTAAAATTGGTCGTGTTTTCAAAAGACATTAAGAAAAGCTTTTTTGTAAATATTTTTATAGGCCAAACCGAACAAAATGAGCTTCGAAATGGCGATTGAAGGGTGAAAGCATGTCTCCTAAACACGGCATGTGCTAAATCTTCCTGTAATGCAGTGGCACACCGACTACACACTAACGCTTCCGCCTCCTCTTTTTCTTAAAAAAAAAAAAAAAAAAAAAAAAAAAAGAGGGTGCCATTTCTTTTGCCCTAATTGAATAACTTGTCATATATTTCACACAAAAAAAATAAGCAAATCAATCGAGGTTCACATTTGTGCATAAACAAAGTACAAACATTTTTCTCAACTTATTGAATTTTCATGAACACAGTGTCATGGGATCCTGCAAGTGATTTACAAATTAATTTGTTTGTTTTTAGTTTATAAGTGAGGCTGTTATCATTGATTTATTGGTGTGATTTTTACTTATTTATTTTTTTAACCGTATTTTGCCCACATACCTTCTTTTGTATCTCATTCACACAAATGGAGTATAGACGTATATTTGTTAGAACCCTTTCAGTGACTTCTCCTAGTTTCGGTGGAGTTTCCCTTAGCCTTATACTTTACACTGTGCAGTGCTTTGCAGCAATACAGTAAAAATCTCGAATTCATGACTTTTCAGCCCAACAGCACAAAATATCACTTAACCAAATCCAGTCAAGGAATCATGAGGGATTTTTTTTTTAAACAGCGAAACATTTCGCCCAGTTATTACTGTGAATGATTTGTATTTGTTCTAAGAAGAATTTTTTATTGATTGTTTTTGTTAATCTTTCTGAAGTACGTCGAAAGCGTTCTCTGAAACACTTCAGATGATGACAAAACACTTAAATATTTTATGTCGGATATAGGACATGTGCTGTTTGAGTGGGATTGATTTCTCGGATCGTGCCAGTAGCGTTCGGTGTCCGCACTCTCCCGTGGCCTTGGGTGGAACCTTTCTGCTGTACCTGTGTGTTTCCAGTCGTGCCATGTTATTAAATGTGTTGCTCTCTTTGGTGGAGTTGAATTTTTTTTTTTCTTTCTTTAGTGCCTTTTGTTTTTCTTTTCCTATTTTTGCCATCATACTGTGATAAAGCAAAGCTATTATCTTCAATTCTCTGCCCCCCCCCCCAAACAGATCTTGCTGTAGTCTTTCTGCATTCAACACCCCCCCCCCCCCAATCTATGAGGGAATAATTTTATTTTAATGGCATTACATTTCAATCATGTAGCAGATTAAGAGCTGTGGAACTCATGTATTTGCACCGTTTGCATTTGTTCTTTAGCACAGCTTCTTAATTGGTAAGAAAGAATTCAGTCCAAGCTTGAGAAGTTGAAGGTTAAAGGACTCGCTTGAGGGCTAAATGTGCAGCCGTACTGTGAGACAGAAAGGGTTCACTGCCATCATCGTATAAATCTGCTAGTCTGGAAAGAGGAACGTCAGAGCTTATTGCCGTGACAAATATGTAACCCAGTCGCTAATCAAAATTGTTACAATAATTTTACACAGTAACAAATACACAGGGACACAAGATTATTTGAAGATTATTGTGTATGTATGTACATGTAGCTTACAAAAAAAGATTTAACCAAATGAAACACAATGTGTATGTGTGATGTGAGCTACAATTCAGTTCCTGTTCTCACTTACAGTAGCTATAGTAACTTTCTTGTGTGACAGCAAATGCTTTACCTCTGACTTACAAAGTGCTGATACTGGAGACCTTTCAGAAGTCTCTTTACAGAAAACACCACGTAACCATACCAGTAATTATACATTTTTTCTCTTTGGTAAATGAAAGCAATCTTGCTTCACTTTCAGATCAGTATTTTTTTATGAAGCTTCACATGTTCTATGGTCCAGCAGCAGATCCACATTGGTGAAAAACTGACACTTGTTAACTGTAGCTCTCTGGCAGTCCCGGGCCTTGAACCCAAAGCCTTCTGGTGACAAGCACTATATTATGACAATAAACTTATTACATTTGCTGCTCACTTATTGCAGAAGGTTCTGAGAATTTCCCTGTTTTTTTTCCTTCTCCAGAAAAACAATCCAGTGCCTTTTTTTCTTTTTTTTTTCCTCCTCTAGCATTTTCTCGTATAAGAAACAAATTGTCTCCTGTATCACAAGACCTTTTATTGTGTGTTTATATTCTAGCTACATGGGAATAGAAAAAAAAATCAACACTGTGTAATTTGATATGAAAATAACTTGGGATGGATACGGGATGTCTTTCTTTTCTTTCTTTCTTTCTTTTTTTTTTTTTTTTTAAATTGATTTGTTGTATGGTGCACTGCTTTTTGACTACGCCACACCCAAGTCTGAGTCACTGCAGATGTTATGTATCACACCATCAGCAAGGAAATGTATAAAAATTAAAACAAAAAAAGGGAAAAAAACAATGCAAACTGACAGTATTTAAACTTAATTACTTACTCATGCCTAGCTATGTGTGTTAGATTTTTATTTATATTTCTGAAGTACCAGAATATGAATTTTTTGATGTTGAATGGAGACGAGTGAGACAGTTGGAATGTTTGGCGCATCATGAATGTTTGGCATCATCATTCACTCTAGATCACTAGTACCCATGAGCACTTGCTACAGCTCCAGTACCCTGTTGAGAGTAAAGGTAATACACTCAAGGTTGTGTCTCAATACTGGTTTTATCACTCCATCGCTGACTTTCATCGAGTGGGAATCCATTTAACTCTCTTTATATTGTGAATCCCATCACTCAGAGAATAAGGTTATAAACTAACATGGCTACAATTCCAACATCAAATGCAAGGCCACGCTCTCTGTTTGTATCTGATGCTAATGTGTAGAGAAGTCATAGTACGTGTTGAAGAGCTTTATTGTTTTTGGTTCTATTATTTGATGTCCTTATTTTTGTATAGATTAGTCACATGAAATTATGTTTTTATAATTTTTAATTATACATGCTAACAAAAAGATGCTGTCAGGCTGGATTAATTATGTTAATGAACACTACAAAGTTGAGCTTTGTAGAAAACTGCATTACTCTGTGGTAATGATAATTGTTAATTTACAGCACAAGAAAGTTGTTTTTTCAACTAGCTAAAGTTCATTTAGATAAGTTCGCCATCAGGATGTTAGCATTGGTGCATCAGAAACAGTATTGGGACACAGCATTCCTATAAAATTGAAATTATAATTGTGTTAGGATGAGAAAAAGTTAGCATTCTATCAGCTAGCAAGCCAATTTATAAGATATTTCAATAAACAAAGTGTTTCTCAAGTTCTTTGATGTTTTTTGAAGACCTGAGCTGAAAAATTTAAAATGAGCTTTATTTTGATTAATCCAGAGAGATGAGATCTGCAGAAAAGTCGTGCCTTTATGTTGGAAGCGGATTAAATATCTTAAATGATGAATTTGTCTGCAAAACAATATGAATTAGGTTTTGGTGTGATACCAAAGACAAAAAAATGTGCCATCAAATCTACCTTTTTAAATGAGTGTTATATATTTGCCATATGGGAGGATGTTTTTATGTGAACCAAAGAGATCTTACAAATTTATTTTGCCTTCAATGTTTATTTTGTGTGTGTAGTATGTCACATGCTTGAATATGATTTTATTATTATTTTTCTGTGCACATTATACATTTAATCCCTACATGAGCATAATCTGTATACTTTTGCACAATTCACTTTGTATGTACATATCCATGTTTTTTTTTGTTTTTTTTAAGATTGAAAATATATGTGCATGTGCCATTTGGAGAGCAGGAAAAAAACAATGGAAAAAAGCTATTGTCACTGGTGTGTTGGTGTGTGGTTGTAATTTCTTTGTGTGTGTGTGATGTTCGCTGGAAGAAGAAAAAATCTAAAGGGAAAATTGTGGGGGGTTTTTTGTTTTGTTTTTTTTGTTTAACTGTCCTGTTGTTGTATTTAACTTATTTTTATGATGTTATTCAAAGACTACATTAGCAATTAACTCATGGCACATTTAAAAGAATTTAATTACATTCCAGAGCGGTAAATTCTGTACACTTATCTGCACTTCAGAAATGAGGGAGATACCATGCATTCACTACATTCATCTGCATCTTCTAAAGTATTTCACTTTTAGTAACTGCTAAACTGCAGGAAGATAAATAGGGGGAAATTATGGGGATTGTACCTTTTCTTATTAAAAAAATAATGATCCTTAAGACAGAAGAAATGTGGAATAATGCCTTGGGTTTATAATGTTGGAATCTGAATTTCCATGCCTTTATTTGAATTTGTAAAAGGTTTTGTTGTTAGTTGAAACTATATTTTAGGAATTAAATTCAGTTTTATAATATTCAGGTAAAATGTTTTCAGCAAAAGTAAGAGCAGTGCTTTGCTCTTAATCATTGATGTGCTTTAAAGATTCAAATTTGAAAATCCACAAAAAAATAAAAATAATAAATATATAGCTTTGCATGCAAATTCAAGTGACACATTGTGATTTCAATTTGATGTCATTCAACTAAAATGTCAAATAATTACCTCCAATATGTAACAGCGTTATAATTTAGGGTTTTTTTTTATTCGTTCTTTTTTGTTTCACTGGGTCCTGATTTCTGTGGATTTTAAACCAAGACGCATGTAATTAATTTCGTCTATGAAGAAATCAAATGGAAATTATGATAAGAAAAATTATAAAGCCAGGGAACAACATTCATAAACTCAGTGTTAGGGTATGTGAGCCGCCTTGGAAAAATAAATTGTACAGTTTGTTCATGCAAAAATTATAATTGTTTCTATTTTTAGTTGAATTCGTTTGCAAAATAAATAAATCGCTCAGAGATTCATAACCAGGAATACTATCAAGTATACTCATTAAGCCGCGTATTTATGCGTTTAACAGCGCTTTATTTCTGCAGAGAAATTTGGGCGGGGTTTTTTTGGACTTGAGGTGTATTTATGTTGCTTTGTCGCCCCCTATTGATCGAGTTGTGCACGCGCGCGTTTGCGTGACGCTAGTCTCATTACGTAAGCGCGTGCATGCGCGTGCGAGCCCCTCCCCCTCTAGCTGGAAAAAGAAAAAAAAGTTTTTTTTTTGTATCGAAGGAATCAACAGCCGCCATCTTGTCGCGGCTTGGAAATCAGGATTTCGATACGGCGCTATTTTTTAATTTCGAAACAGCGCGTCCGAGTCGACGTTCGACGACAACTTTCGGCCCAAGAAGCCGCAGTTGAATCGCGACGAAGCTTATTTTGGCGAAAAATCCTGGAATTCAACGGCATTTCGTCGGCCACGAACCCCCCCCTTTTCGCCTTATTACCTTTGATTTCCCCCTTCGGTCCGTGTCGTTTAAACTGAGAGGGGGAGCCGTCGGACGACAGACAGCATCGACGGGACATTTGCAAAAAATAATAATTAACATTACGATGCATTTATGCATTTTTAAATCTGTTTCGGATGTTTTTTTGCACGATTTTTTTTTGACGTCAGAGAAAAGGTTTTGATGAGGATGCACATTTAACGTCGCCGCGACGAGGAAGCGCAGCGCCAAGATTTCCTTTGGAATATATACATTTCCCAAAAAAAGAAAATTTAAACCCTCTTTTCTTGAAAGGAAATATTTTTTCCGAGGCTAATTTAACGACGATAATGTGGGTGTTGGGTGTTGGATTATCATGGGGTAAATGGCGGTGGCGCTGTTGGTACTTTTTTGAGAATTCCTCCTCGCTGCTAGCTTAGCTAATTAGCAACTCAGCCTGAAACGTATAAACAAAGTGAATTTCGTGGAGCGTTTTTATTATTTCCGCCTTGAAAGGATTCGCTTTGTGATTATTTTGCTACTTCTAATCTATAAAAAATGGCTGATAATCTCATTGATCCTGGACCTCCGAATGCGAAGAGGCCGAAGATGACAGCACCTGCCTCAGACGGGCCAGGTAACGCTAGCTTAAAGTAACTTAAATGTCAAAAAAAAAGTTTGATGTCGGGTTTTCTTATCTCTCACACACACCACTACAGTTTAAGCGTAACTAAAATGTCATGACTGAGGTACATTTCTTGTTTTTAGTGTTTTATTGCTGTTAAACAGATGTGTTTACCCCGTACTGACACCAATGCTAGTTTCATACCAGAGCACTCCGCTAGCTAGCGGCTAACATTGCAGCGTAGTTTCGACTGTCAAACTAGACACGCTAAAGTGGCTCTGCTTTTTATCTATTTATTTAAAAGAAAACCTTTATTTGTATTTTTAAATATGTTTATAAAGTCTTTTGGGTATAAGCTGTTCTTACACGTGAAGGAATAACTGCTATTTAACCTACAGAAGGGAAGAAAACGCCTTAACGTCCTAAACCGACTAGCACACTTAATAGTATGTGGGGGGGGAAAGGGAAAAAAAAAAAAAACAATAATTAAAACAGTGCGCGTGCAGGGACACTCGGTAGTACGCTAGGGTGCGAGTGTGGATTTCAATACATCTTCAGAGTTAGGCTGTGTATCCACCATGAAGTATTTTATTCCCCAGTAAAACATCATTACATTTTAAAATCCACCGATGACAGGACGCTGTACTTTTTATCTCTTTACATCCAACTTTTACGTGGCGCATATGTAGTGCAAGTCCTTGTGCGAGCCGTTACTATGGAAACGATAGTGTATTAGATTTTAAGTCAGAGCTGTTTGCAAGGGAATCAGCTCCTCTTCTCCAGACCGATCAAGCACACGAGAGCAGAAATGTGGTGGGGAATAATGTCAGGTGTTTAAACTGCAATTGAATCGGGCAGACCCGTTTATCTGCAGGAGCAGGGTCGATATCGGTGCTTAACGCTCTGGCGACTGAGCCGTAACACAGCGATTGCGTCATTTTCTCGCAGCACGTTTCGTCACACAGTACATGCAGACTTTCCTAACTAACCTCGTCTTCCACTTGTAAACCCTTTATTTTCAGTCGCGCTGCAGCCAAATGAATCCCAACATTTGTAATGCCTTCAGAAATGTTTTTTTAGTCTCATGAAAATACCTTATTATTTATGGAAAGTTTAATATATCATTATGATTGTAAAGGTGAGGGTGACTGTTTTCCAGTCGTCTTGCAATTCTATTTTTTGTTACTAAATTCTTAAAATATGTGACATGCCAGTGAATTAATCTCGCCATTATTGCAAATTCGTCCTGTTTCTGATCAATCTAAATTTTCACAGGTCTCCTCAGTGAGGAAACTCTCACATTCAGATAGACATAACACGACCGCAGTACGTTTCTCCCAGGCTGTAGAGGAAACATCACTGATATAACCTCGCCTGAATAAAAGCATTTGTGTATAAAAATTAAAATCAATCATACCTGCATGTTAATGAGAATCAAAATTTCACATACATTAATGTAGTTATAAACATCCGTGCGTGCTTTATTAAGAATAAAGTTCACAATGCAAACGTTCAAGCATAAATCTTAACCGTATTCAAAATGGTCACGTGTACACCTGTCAGATTAAAAACCTTCATGTTTACACCTCGGTCAGATTAAATACGTTCACATGTACACCTCAGTTAGATTAAAAAAAATGTCACCTGTACACCTCAGTTAGATTAAAAAACTTCACGTGTACACCTCTGTAAGATTAAATATGTTCACGTGTACTCCTCAGCCGGATTAAAAACATTCACATACGCAGCTCAGCTGGAATAAAAGAGTTCACATAATTTTATTGGAATAATGCATTTTTCACATACACGTTAAACAGAATAAAAACGTTCAGGTGTACGTGTGAATCAGATGATCACCTTTACATGTACTTATTAATCAGTTTTATAAATGTGTTCACGTTCACAAGCCGAAGTAACAAAATCTTCTGTGCGTTTGTTATTCAGAATAAAGATTTTCAAGTATACTCTAATTGGAATCAAAGCGTTTATGTATGCATGCTATTTTCATTATCTCATGTTTATACATTAATCTGAATAAAGACGTATGCGTATAATATGTACAAATAATGACAATCAAGTACCACTCTAATCCGATTGTAAGGTGTTCACCTCTACTCAGTATTACTTGTATATCCATCAATGCGTAGTTTGGAGAAATACATAGAACATATTTAAACAATAAATAATAATTGCGTGTCTGGAGGTGGAGCTTTGTATATGCGGACAGGAACATGAGCACGTTCATCATTACATCTAATTAACCCTTAAATGCAGAATCTTGACTAATCCTGTTTAATGCATCTTTATGCGTATGTGAATTTTGGTATTTTGGTTCAGAGGTGCTGTGTCTGGTCTCATGTGGTTTATGAAGATATTGGAGCTAAAACTAAAGTTTGCTCCACACATTGGCTCTTGCCAACCAGTACCACCACTTCTTCAGTCTGATCTCCAGACCAGCTGTGTCCAAATTGACTCATTGGTGTGGACAAGGTGTCTTTATTTATTTTATCTAGTTTATTGCCTCTAACTTGCCCTCAGGGGTGGATTTAATGCTGGAGCATCACCCAGATGGTGTCATAAGAATATCCTCTTCCTAATTTATTATTGGCCTTTTCCCACCCACCAGTCAGAACTCCAGACATGTGATCGACCAGTCACGTGTTTCCTATCCAGACAGCCTTTTTTTTCCCAAACTGCTGCTCATGAAGCTGTACAGAGCTGATCAACACACTGTGAGAAACATGGCTGTCCGCCTCCTTCTGCATACATCAGCTCACAGCGGCACACGATTGGAGTTGTGAACAACATTGCAGAGAGACAGAGATCAGACATCCTTCCATACCATGCTAGCCATGGCATCATTGTGAATCCTAAGATGGCATAGACTTCTGTCAGGATCATCACCATGAGAGCGTTGAACACTAATAACAAGCTACACAAACTTGTTTTTTGGCTTGACCAAAGTCGTATTGAAGCTGAGATTTTCCTTCAAAGAAAATTAAAATAAATAAATAATTTTTTTGACCATGACCTTACTCATGACTGTGCAGCTAGTTTGAATGCAGCACCACTTGATTGCACACACAGACTGCAATACCGTGTTGACGGCTTAAAAAGACCCCAATGTCATTTTTAACAGCAGTTTGGCAACTGGATCGTCTCAAGCGAAGTCAAGCTCACTCTTTCTTTGTTTCATCCTCTCAGTCTTAAGTCTGCCTCGTGCTCTAAGCATCATTTCCTTCATTTATGTTTCCACAAAGAAAACAGATGGCTGGGAATGTTATCTTTTCTGACTGTGGTTTATGTTTCTCATGTGACCCCGTTAACGTGAACATGGAGCTGACAAATACAGCGATGTTAGTGTCCAGGTTTACAATTCCAGCGTACATACCCCTGATCCATAACAAATGAGTGACTGAGAAAGTAAACTCTTCTGCCCTGCGTCCTCTCAGTGCTGCATCCAAGTACGTTCAGTACGTTTATTTAAAAAAAATGAGAAAGCAAACTATTTGGTGACAGACGTGAACACAGCTCACAGTTGGAGGGAGAGAACGAGATGTAGGGGGTATGGAAAGAACCTGAGCAAGCATCAGAGAGTGAAGGAAAGCATGAGAGAGAAAAATAGAAACAAAAAGAAAGGAAAAGAGAGAAACAAAAAGATGGGATGGATGGATGGATAAAGGAGGAGGAAATAGAAATGTCTGATAATGGTGTTTTGTTTTTTGTTTTTTTATTTAATTTGGTTATGCCCTGACTGATGTGTGGCTGGTGTTCAGGCAGGCTTGTGTGTGTGTGTGTGAGAGCGAGAGACTGACAAATACGGTCCTATGCTGATATCTGGCTTGTGTTTAATGTGATGAGAGAGGACTTTGCAGTGAATTTGCAGCTCTAACAGCACATGCTCTCGAAGTGTCTCCTGATCGAAAATGGAAGATTCCGCCAAATGGCATTTGTACCAGTAGCCTGATGTTCTGGGTCAGGTCTTCCACCTTCGTCCACCTCCTCTCCCATTGGTCTGCTGGATGGGGATGAAACAGTTCTCAGACCCTGATGTTAGGTGCAGAGAGATACAGGAAATGTCTGGCGTGCAACTGTGATCGTCTCTTTTTACCTGCCAGAGTTTTGAGTGTTGCTACTCATCACACAGTTAAAACAGTACCAGCGCTGAAGTGAAAATAAGAGTGTTGGATCTCAGACGTGACTTGCAGCATTTTAAACCAGTGTTCTCTTTCTCTCTAACCACCAGAGCTGGTTTTTGAAAGCTTCATGCCATCACAGTCATAGACGTCGCTGCTCTTTTTTTTTCCGTTAAAAAGTCTGAGAGTCATGCCAGTAATGGAAGTAGACCCGTGTTCTCTTGACAACTCTGTCGTCACGGCAACAGTCCTTCCTCGGCAGCAGAGAGCTTGAGGAAAAGAAAGCGATTTGATGGTTCCAGTGGGTTCCCCGCTCCGTGCGTGTTCACGTTTCCTAGCAAGCAAAACCCCAAGCATGCAGCACCTGTTCCAGCCCAGACGGCCAACCCTCACGTCGGGCCACCGACCGACAGCTACAGCTGCCCGGAGTGTTTATTTTTAGACGGAGGGATCTGAATGAGAAGGAAAGAGGGAGGGAGAGGAGTGCAGTACTAGAAGTAGGGTGAGAAAGGGAGGCATCAATGTCAGGGTTTAGTCAGGCTTCGTATAGAGAAATGTTGGTTACTAGCTTTGAACAGCTGGCGGAGAAAACGTGTGATTAATTCATACTGTTACCTAAAACAAGCTAATCTTGAATTTTCCGCTAGATTTTGTAAAATATTTTCTGTTCTCCACTTTAATTCATTCAGATGTTCTTGTTGCAGCACAGTTGTATGTTGTGACACAGATTACACAATAAATGGTCAAGTGCACAGGCAGCTGAAAGGATGAAATGATTGATCATGGTAGTTATTTTGACTCCTTTGAGAGGGAGAGTGGTGGTGATGGAGGAGTAGAGAAAGAGCTGAAGTGTGTCGAGTTGGTGTAGACAGAAAACAAAATCTTTCTCTCTATCTCTTCCTCCCTCCCTTTCACCATGCCAAGACTTTGGGCTTCACATGGTTTCAGAAACCAAAACAATGTGGTGTCTCATGGCTTCACTCCTGTGTGTGTGTGTGTGTGTGTGTGTGTGTGTGTGTGTGTGTGTGTGTGTGTATCTGTCTGCCTGTATGCACTTCAAGTCCTCTGTGCTCTATAAAGGAGTGATTCAGCACAAAGATGGGCAGATAAGGGCGCATGAATGGGAGGGGGGGCTGTCTGCTGGCAAGTGTGTGTGTGTAAAAGGGCAATAAAAGAGGAAGAGATGATCTCCTCTCAAGTTGCTCTTGTGTCGAGCACCTGCTGACGTGTGTGTGTGTTTACTCTGGGAGGCGGGCAGAGAGAGTGCCCTCGTTTATTGCCAGATGCTTCACTCTACACACGCTGCATCTAAATCGCACCAGCAGGAAATCACGCGTGGCATGTTTAAAGAGCCCTGGCAGACCACAGACCTGGGGAAATGTATTTGGGCTTTTTTTTTAGCCCAGGAAATTTGCGTGTGTATAAAATTTGCTTCTAAACGAATGCTTTTGCAGTGAGGAAATGACGTAAATCAAATGTGCCATGTGTGTTGGCTTAATAGTGTCTGTTTATAGTAAGCTAAAGAAGTTTGTACCCTGTGTCCTAATTTCAGATTTGTACCTAATGCAGTGTAGAAAACAAGACTGATAGTGGTCTTAAAGCAGAGCTCTGAGGTTCACCACAGACACTTTGAACTTATTAAAAGGATTTATCTCAAGTAGAGCATTGCAAGAAAGCTTTTGAGAGTTACTGAATTTTAGGGTAGTGTTTAGATTTCTTCAGCTCATCAACCAACCACTGAAACAAACATTTTCATTTCAAACTACAATCAAATAGAGAAATAGCCTTTAACACATTCTGTAACGTAATCCAGAAGTCTTGACTTCATTTTTTTATCTCTTTAGTATGCTTGTATATGTTTTAGGTTGTTTGTTTTTTTTTGTATTTTGAGAGAGACATGAACATAACTCCTTTGTCCCTCTCTCTTTCTCCCTGACTCAGAGTTGAGCTCGTTGTCATGGGACGACCTGGAGAGCAATCTTCCAGACGAGTTGATTCCAAGCGGGCCAAACGGTGACCTCAGCCTGATGGCCATGTCCTCGAACGGTGGTGGCGTGGGCACAGCGGGGCTGGCAGATGCCGCAGCTAAGCACAAGCAGCTCTCTGAGCTCCTGCGAGCAGGTAGCAGCACCAACATCAACTCGGCAGCTCTGAACTCGTCCAGCCCAGCGCCCGGGGGAGGCATGGGGCCTCAGCTGGGCGCACTGGGTAAGAGTCCACTGGGTCAAGGATCTCCCTCGCATGCCTCCCCGACACCAAAACCAGCAGGAACCGCACCAGGCACACCGGGGAATGGCGGTATGGGCTTCAACCAAGCCATGCTTAACAATGGCATGATGGCACAGAGCACAGCCGCACAGCAGCAGGGCCAGGTGATGAATGGAACGCTGGGGCCAGGAGGGCGAGGCAGGGGTGCACCAGGCATGCAGTACCAGGGGGCGTCGTCTGTGGGACAGCAGGTGGCAGCAGCAGCAGCAGGGGCAGCACCAGGAGGAGCAAGCAGCGTGCTGGCCGACACACTGACACAGGGGGCACAGCAGATGGGCATGAACGCTCAGCAAGCAGGCAACATGAACAAGGTGAGAGGTTTGCGCTTTTCTTCCCATCACTTATCTCACGGCTGTGTTGACACTTTGACTTTGAAAGGTTGCACTTCATTGGTGTAGCAAGCGTGCATTATGTAAACATGTTATGAACGTTGACTAGATGTAGAGCACACAGATTTTATCACGTTATTTGAAGACAGACCTGTGGTGTTGTCAGTGTGTTGTTTTTTTTTGTTTTGTTTTTTTTTGTTTTTCAGTTTTTTTTGCTTGTTGTAGAAAGCCATTCTGTGTATTTTAATAACAACTTCAGTGCAGTCAGTCCTTCATCAGTTATCAGATTTATATAATGAAAATATAGCACATGCTTTCTTATCAGTGTCTGATCTCCTCTCATGTCTATTAGCAGCCCAGTGTGATAATGAGTGAGCCAATAGAAACAAACAAACATCCGTTTGTCAAGTGAGGCTTTTCCTCCTGTTGTATAATATGGAAATAGCGTTCAGTTGCACAGAAGCATATCTGGCTAGCTGCTCTGCATTTCATGTTTAATTGGTTAATTAGGGTGAAGAGCGACATTCCGCTCTCCACACCGCAACCGAGCTGCTTTGTTTAAAAACCGCCAATATAAATGTGACCTCGGTGGGTGTCAGGCAAATTAGAGACCTCAAAGGAGCGAACCGCTGCAAGCGTTTGTGTAGTATGCAAATAGTGCCAAGTGATGTTAAATAAATACTGGACTGTGAACAAAAAAACATGCACATTTTCACAGTACATGATTGGTGAAAAATACATGAACAATTTGTCTGTTTTTTGTCTAAAGGAGACACCTATATTGTACGTGCATACATACACAGTGATTTCATACATTTTTTCCTATACACACTGTTTATTAGCTTCTTACAGGGTTTGTGGCTCTACATGAGTTGTTTTTCTGACTAGTCTTTTTAAACGTGTGCATATCTTATTGTTTCAGGGTCTTTTCACGCACATTTGTTTCATTTGTTCTTTTTCATTTTTGTTCTTTTTCTTGCTGCACTTAAAACCGCTGGAGAGGCATCCATTTTGTAAGCACGTTTTTCCGCAATGCACTGCAGGAAAGCACGTCTGTTTACAAATAGAGACACTCTGTTGTGTTCACCCGGAGAACGCCGGGGTTTATGTTTGTTATGTTTTTAAACGAAACTGGATAATTATGGCTAATTTGGACCGGTGAAATTACAGCAGTATTTTCCTACAGGCAGTGAAATCACAGAGGCGTGTTGTCAGTGTTGCAGGTATGCAATTGATCCTGATTAATTCCTGGGGTTTAGTGTTCTGTAAGGGCTGTGGTACAGGGTAGCGATGGAACCCCAAGCTATGTGGGCATTAGATTTATCCCTAGATTTAGCGACCTTATGGCGCATCGTGAGCACTGTCATCGCAGGTCATGAGCACTGTCATCGCAGCTGTTTAAAAAACACAGTGCAGCGAAAGGTGGTGTTTACGTTTCACCGGACGCCGATGTGGTTTCACAGGAAGCTCGTAGGAAGCAGTCAACTGGCTCTTACACACTTTTCACACTCCTACTCGCTACTCCTACCACATCAGAGCGTGGCTGCACTTTCTCTAGTCTGTGTGGAGCGACAGTATGCCATTCGGGGAGCCCCCTCTTATCTTGATATAAGGCTTACTCTTGAACCAAAAGGTTGCCGTTTGATACGTAGCAGTATAAAACTTTCCCCATTACAGGATGGCGTGATGCACAGTTACGAAAGAGAAGTGCCTTATTTTTGATCGTATTGGAGCGTAAACTCCTCTGCACTGATGTCTGACAAACTTAATCAGCACCCTCTGACCACAAAGAATCAAAAATCAATAAAAACTAGTGCGTGTTGGTCAGGGGGGGTGTCTGTATGGGTGTGTGTGTGTGTGTGTGTGTGTGTTTTCGGAGGACGTGTGTGTGTATGTGTGTTAAGGCAGTGAATGGAGCGGCAGCTACGGCTCTTGAGGGATGAGAGAGAGCGATTCGAGCTGAAGAGTGCCACAAATCTGTATGCGAATGAGTAAGCACAGCGGGTGGAGGTCAGGATAAAGCTGTGTGTGTGTGTGTGTGTGTGTAGGAGAGAGTGGAGGGCTGGCAGCGCGTGCGGCTCTCAGCTGGCCTCTTTTATCTGGTCTGCTGGAGCGATGTCAACAGAGGAGAGCAAGCGGCCAGCATGCTGCCGGCAGGAGGGAGGGAGTGAAGGAGGAGGGGAGGTGTTGAAGTGGATGAGCAAAAGTAGGGGGAGGGGGAGTGGGAGTGCACTTCAGAGCAGGCTTCTGTCTGACAGAGAGGAAGAGGTTTCTCTGGCCTCGTGCTTGAGGCATGTCTACGTAAAGTCATGACTGTTCTTCGCACATTCCTTTTGGTGATTTTTTTGTTTTTTGTTTTTTTGTCTTTTCTCCCGAAGCCGAACGCAGTCTCTGTAATTAGCTGATTAGTTTAATTTTGTGATTTAGGAAAAGTGGAGAACACGAAACCGTGTAAGTAATACAGATCTGTGCTGTAGGAAAGTGCCTATTCTACTCATTGCTATGCATGTGGAAGTGTTTATATTTGGTAATTTTATATATGCTGTGCACACATTTGTGGAATAAAGAGCAGTTGGTATTCAGTAATCATGAGTTTGGATAGATTTTGCTAAGTGACTAGTATGTTAGATTTCACTTTTAACAGCTGTTGGATTCCATTACATGTGCATGAGCCATCAGTTGTGTTCTTTCTTAACAGGTATGAGATTAACCTAATGAGACATAAATTGTTAGTCAGTTTTCCCAAAAGGCATGTAGTTATTATTGTTCAGCCATAGCATCTTTCTGAAAATGTGAGTACCTATATGTATTGCTGAAATTTGATGCTGTGTTTGAACCATGAACTTTCTGTTATGATGACTGATATTTAGGCAACATGGTGGGTTTTTTGTTTTGTTTTGTTTATTTGGGTTTTTTATTTCTCTTATTTTTCTTCCTCTTTGTCTCTAGATGGGCATGGCCGGCGGCGGTAGTCCCTTTGGTCAGTACCAGGCAGGTGGGCAGCAGTTACCAGGTGTAAGCGCCCAGCTACAGAACAAAGCAGCGCTGGCGAACAGCCTGCCAGCCTTCAGCGCTGATCTGAAGGGAGCCGCTGTGCCGAATGTCCCGAACATGGTAAGTCAATGCTGGATCCTACAGTTCATCCTTTCAGCTTCTGCAAAATACATTTCACAGTGGTAGGATGTTAACGTTTATGTTGAATTTGTGCCTGAAGTCACAAAAAGCTTTTCAGTCTGCATAGACGTTAATGTTAGGGAACATCTAAAGACAAGACATTACAAAGCTTGATTGAGATGTGAGAGATGCACAGTTTCAGGGTTTCCAAAGCTGCACCCAAATTCTAACACTGTTTTGAATGTGTGTTATTTATCATTTAGTGTTAATGAGACAGCTAGCAGCTTAGCATTCTTTCCTGTTTAATATATTCTGTATTTTTTGGACATTGTGGAATTTCTGGCTTGGATCTGGTTAATTGTATTGAAATCTTTTGGCTGTCCCCAACAAGTGCATTAACATGTCATCTGCCTCTGTGAGCAGCCTCAGGCACAGCAGCAGGTGGCAGTGGGAATGGTTGGGTGTCAGGGTGTTCCCGCTGGTCCCACGGCTGACCCGGAGAAGCGCAAGCTGATCCAGCAGCAGCTGGTCCTGCTGCTCCATGCGCACAAGTGCCAGCGGCGTGAGCAAGCCAACGGTGAGGTGCGGGCTTGTGCCTTGCCCCACTGCAGGACCATGAAGAACGTCCTCAACCATATGACCCACTGCCAGGCCGGCAAGTCTTGTCAGGGTGAGTCGCTCGGGCCCAGTCATTTCCGCTCACTCGTGTGTGTGTGTACACACATTCACTCTCAAGCAACAAGAAAAGTACTTCTTTTTCTTCTAGTATTTCTAACACTCTCCTCTCTCTCTCTCTCTCTCTATCTGCAGTGGCTCATTGTGCATCCTCAAGGCAAATTATTTCTCACTGGAAGAACTGCACACGGCACGACTGCCCCGTCTGTCTCCCGCTGAAGAACGCCAGCGACAAGCGCAACCAGCAGCGTGAGTCTTGTAACCTCCACTCCCTCTAAAACATCTTTATGCACTTTTTTTTTCTCTTGTCACTCCCTCATGATTCCAATTGCTGTTCTCTGGTTCTCGTATTCATTGTCCTTTTTTTCTCATTTTCTTTTTTTTTCAGTTCTCTGTTTTTTTACTATTTAGAGTTTAAACTCGTCTTTTGGTTTTGTAGCTATGCTGACGTCTCCGAATGCGGGCCTGCAGAACACAATAGGTCCAGTGGGTTCGGGTCAGAATGCAGCTCCGGCCCTTAATGCCCCGGCTCCTATAGACCCAAGCTCCATGAAGCGAGCATATGCTGCCCTTGGCCTTCCTTACAGCAACCAGAGCCCTGCACAGACACAAACACCTCCTGCTCAGCCCACACAGACGCAACACCAGCAGATGAGGCCGCTGAACGCTCTCGGTAACACCACACACAAGTTTCCTTGTAGAATATACACTTTCTAACATCATCTAAGATGTAAACTGTTATTTCTGGGTGTGATGGACTGATTAATCTCAGTGTCATTACAGCATATGACCTGTCAGGTCTGGTACTAATTTTGTAATGAACTTTCTCTGCAGGCACTAACCAGATGAGCATGAGTGGTGGGGCGATGGGAGTGCCCACATCAGATCAAGCTAAACTGCATCCCGATGGTAACATGCCATCCACTCTCAATGCCAACAGGTAATCAACTTATCAACACTTCTGCTACTGTGTTTTATGATCGCATACACAGTAGATGCTTTAACATTGTCTCTCTCTCTTGCTTGTTTTTTTTTTTTTTTTTTTTTTTTTTTTTTTTTTTTTTTTTTTTACCCCAAAAAAAAAAAATTTTTAAAAAAAAAAACACACACACGTTAAGTTTCAATTTTTTTTTTCATAACCAAACCCATTTATATTGTTTTTTTTTTA
>JAOTRN010000001.1:1416192-1434218 GCA_028566695.1 Bagroides melapterus
TGTGAAATTGATTGTCAATCAGTGTTGCTTACTAAGTAGGCAGTTTGATTTCACAGAAGTGTGATTGACTTGGACTTGCATTGTGTTGTTTAAGTGTTCCCTTTATTTTTTGAGCAGTGTATTTGTATGGCTTACTTAATAATTCACAGTATGGAATACAACCAAGAGAACAACATAAACTGCACTCGGAGACAGACTCTGCAAATAGATTAGAAGGCCGTCTGATGCAATTACATAATACACTTCTACCCTTTTTCTTACATATGTCTTGCGTTTCCTTGTCCCTCGCAGTATGAATTTTCCCCTCAAACTTTGTGCTGCTACGGCAAGCAGCTCTGCACCATTCCCCGTGATGGCACCTACTACAGCTACCAAAACAGGTGAGTCATAGAGTCAAAGCACAGACTGGACGTGTGTTTTGAGTAGAAGGGTAAAAGGACATGTGAAGGGATTTGCATAGGAATTTGCCAGCTTCTTAAAGCTATGAAGAACATCACTTTAACTCTGTTTACCTGCTACTTAATCGCCTTTTATCTTTCTGGGTAATCATTTTAATAATAGGATTAATAATAATTAAGGGTGAAAAGAACATTCATACGATCATTTGTGTTTATTCATCCGTCTTACCTTTGTACACTATTATAATTTGTATTGATGCAGAAATGCACTGTTTCTCTTTACTGACATCTTCACAGTTGTGTGCAGACCATTATTATGGCTGTTCAATAGATGCAGTTACTGTCTAGGGTGTTTAATTGAGCGACAGTTTTAAAACACGCTGGCTACTGTGACATGCTTTGTTTCTCCCCTCATTAATTTAATACCTGATTACTCAAAACAGACTCCCCTGCACCCCCTGCAGGATGACCACTGCATTAGCAGACAGTGTTCCAACACAGCTGCAGGGAACCAGAAATGATTAAACATAGAAAGAAGATTTGAAGTGTGTGTGTGTGTGTGTGTGTGTGTGTGTGTGTGTGTGTGTGTGTGTGTGTGTGTGTGTGTGTGTGTGTGTGTGATTGAACTGAGTTTTGTATCTGCTGTCTCTCTGTGCACCTTGCAGGTATCACTTTTGTGAGAAGTGCTTCAATGAGATTCAGGGAGACAGCGTGACACTGGGTGACGATCCCGCACAGCCTCAAACGTGAGTGCATGTAAACATCTCAATATTCAGCTGTGAATTCTCAGTTCAAAATTATTAACTCTCTTCCTTTCTTCTTTGTCATCATCACTGTCTCTCTTCTATCTTTCTCTCTTTCTCCCATCCTCATTCTCTGACTTATTTCTGTCTTTTTACTCTTCCGTGTGTATTTGAATTTTTCTTTCATTTTCTCACTCTCTGTTGTCCCCCCCTTCCCTGACACTCTTTTTCTCTCTCTTGCATGTGTCCCCTCTCACACTTTCTCTTTTTGCCTCCTCTCTCATCTGACTTCTCTCTCTCCCTTGTGTGTGTGTGCACGTGTGCAGGATGATTTCCAAGGATCAGTTTGAAAGAAAGAAGAACGATACGCTAGACCCTGAGCCGTAAGTATTAACAAAATCATTGTGTGTATAGAACCGCAAGTCTACCTGCTCCATGTGGCAGCCTTCACTTTGTTACTGCAGTCTAAAATGGTAGTGTGTGCTCTATAGACAGTGAGGACCATGCTGTCCAGCAGTGTGCGGTTTGTTAGATGGCGCCCCCTGCTGTAAGACTTGGGGTGACACCCCCACTTTGCTGACTCTTAAAGCAAATTAGAGAATATTGGTTATAATGTAGCATGTGCTATGTTAATTGGAACATTTACAATTACCTATTAGACCTCCATCAAAGGCGCACTTGCATTGGTTTGCTTGCAAATGCGTAAGAACTGGAGGTAGAGAGAATGAACAATGGTTTTTGCTTCGCTGTATATAATATCTGCAGTTAGCACATCAGCGTTCACACACTTCACGTCCCAATGAAGTGATTTCCGTTTGTTAACAATGCATCAATTTTTTCGTCTTCAGATTTGTTGAATGTAAAGATTGTGGACGCAAGATGCATCAGATATGCGTCCTACATTATGAAGTCATCTGGCCCTCGGGGTGAGTGTGTGTGCAAGTGCGTGCATGTAAAATCTTCCATTTTTGCCTGTGCTCGTAGTCACACCTGATAACGGCTTTGCCTCCACAGCTTTATCTGTGATAACTGTTTGAAGAAGAGCGGGAAGACGAGGAAGGAAAATAAGTTCTCAGCAAAAAGTAAGTGAACTGTTCTTTCGTGTCCTGTGAGTATATTCCTGGGATCTCTAAAGCCGTCTTTAATTCGTTTCAATATTTTATCAGCTTGAGTGAAAGATTGTTAGACGAGCAATTAGAAGGCTCCAGAATCGAGTTATATGTAACCATAGACTTGAGGAGCAGAACAAACTCGGTAGACATTAGAGCATTATGTTGCATCTCTAGAAAGCTGGACCTATGTTGTTTTTTTTTGTTGTTTTCGGCTATGTTGTACTTTCATAAAAAATTTTAATACGAGTAAATTTGTTTCATCTATACGTTAGCTAGCCAAATGACCGATAAGACAAAATGACAATCAAATACAACACAGGTTAGAATAACGTTTAAAGTTTCACTTGATTTGTACTTGCTTATCAGTAACACGGTCAATTTGGATTAGGTTTTTCTTTTTTTCTCCCACTGCATTTTGCATGATCATTGACAACTTGCTTTGCTTCTTTACTATTTAACAATGCTGCCTCAAACTAGTTTAATTTTGAATCAGATCAGCCTTGTGTAATTCTGGAGTCACAAGGGGGTATAAAAGCTTATAATAAAAAATTGTACACTACTACAGAATGTTTGACACACGAAACATCAGTGTTTGTGCAGACACTAAAGAGTAACCTTCAGGAATTCAGGTGATTGTACTGTCTGGCTAAGCAGAGCTTTTCAGTCTGATGTCTTGTATAGCTCTTTCTAAATGAATTGTGTGTGTGTGTGTCAGGATTGCAAGTGACACGGTTGGGCACATATATAGAGGACCGAGTGAATAAGTACTTGAAGAGACAGAACCACCCCGAGGCCGGCGAGGTGTTTGTGAGAGTGGTGGCCAGTTCAGACAAAACGGTGGAAGTCAAACCCGGCATGAAGGCCAGGTGTGTACATGCAACGTGTGTGAAAGACTGCTTTAAATCATAACTGGAGGTTTGGAAATTAATGGATTTCTATACCGCACAGGTTTGTAGACAACAACGAGATGTCTGAGAGCTTCCCCTACAGAACCAAAGCACTTTTCGCCTTTGAGGAGATCGACGGTGTCGATGTGTGTTTCTTTGGCATGCATGTGCAGGAGTACGGCTCGGATTGTCCTTTCCCCAACACCAGGTAAGCCTTGCCTGAGCTCTGTATACAATGCTCTGTACATTTCTTGGCAGAAGAGCCTCAATCTAACGTTGCTGTTTTTCTTCACAGACGTGTATACATATCATACCTTGACAGTATTCACTTCTTCAGACCTCGTGGGCTTCGGACGGCAGTTTATCACGAGATCCTCATTGGTTATCTGGAATACGTCAAGAAATTGGGGTATATCTCTTTAGTGTAGTTATTTGATCATAGGCACTGACGTTGGTTCTGTTGAGCGTATGTATTTTTTGTGTTTTATTTCTCTGCATAGACATTTAAACCTTTGTCCACCACTAAACCTGGATTTTTAATTCCTTTTGGCAGGTATGTGACTGCACATATTTGGGCGTGCCCTCCGAGTGAAGGTGATGACTACATCTTTCACTGTCACCCCGCCGACCAAAAGATCCCCAAACCTAAGCGCCTGCAGGAATGGTACCGAAAGATGTTGGACAAGGCCTTTGCAGAGAGGATACTCCATGATTATAAGGTACATTTACTGTTTCTTCTCCTACTTCTGGATAGGGGAATGAGTTTAAATGTAGTTAAAGGTGTATTGTATACAAATAATCAGCATTTGGCTTTGTGGCACCGCTGAGTAGCTATAAAATGAGCCTAACACAGGCAACTCCGAAGTTGATTATTTTCCGAGATCTGAATAGTTGCATCAGTGTTGGCTGTGAAAGTAATCACAAATATGAATGCACTGTATAGGACATCTTCAAACAAGCAACAGAGGACCGTCTGACAAGTGCAAATGAGCTTCCTTACTTCGAGGGTGATTTCTGGCCTAATGTTTTGGAGGAGAGCATTAAGGAGCTGGAGCAGGAGGAGGAGGAGAGGAAGAAAGAGGAGACCACTGCGGCATGTGAAACTCCAGAGGTGAGAGATCGCTTTTTACAGGATTCAATGTGTTCTGTGGATTGTATTCATTTCAAGAGATATGCATACTCTGATACAGTAATCTGTGTAATCCTGTGTGTTTATATCCTTCCTCATGCAATTATACATTATTTTCTTCTTGCAGGGCACGCCAGGAGACAGTAAAAATGCCAAGAAAAAGAACAACAAGAAAACCAATAAGAATAAGAGCAGTGTGAGTCGAGCCAATAAAAAGAAGCCTGGGATGCCGAATGTAGCCAATGACCTATCCCAGAAACTCTACGCCACCATGGAGAAACATAAAGAAGTGTGTAACAGTATATATCATTTGGTGGCTTTATGTAGTATTTTGCATCATAGTAATGTTTATACACTGATGGTTTTGTTGTTCAACGTTTTCTCCAGGTTTTCTTTGTGATCCACTTGCACTCTGGGCCGATGATGAACACTCTGCCACCCATAATGGACCCTGACCCGCTGCTTTCTTGTGACTTGATGGACGGGCGAGACGCATTCCTGACGCTGGCACGGGATAAGCACTGGGAGTTCAGCTCTCTGCGCCGTTGCAAGTGGAGCACCATGTGTATGCTGGTAGAGCTACACAACCAAGGCCAGGACCGCTTTGTCTACACCTGCAATGAATGCAAGCACCACGTGGAGACTCGCTGGCACTGCACCATCTGCGAGGTCAGAGACAGTTTAAGTGCTTATAGTTTCAGAGAGATGGGGAGGAGTCAGTTTTTTGGGAAGGGGAGGTTTGTTAGTGATTGGCAGATGTTTTCTTGTCTAGTCATTTTTGGTGAAAATGATCTCCATTATGTTTTTTTTTTTGTTTGTTTGTTTTTTTAACCCTTTATAGGACTTTGACTTGTGCATCAACTGCTATAACACTAAGGGACACGAACATCAGATGGTCAAGTGGGGTCTCGGTCTGGATGACGACAGCAACAGCCAGAGTGGCGAGGCCTCCAAGAGCCCACAGGAGAGCCGGCGTCTGAGCATACAGCGATGCATACAGTCTTTGGTGCATGCTTGCCAGTGTCGCAATGCCAACTGCTCTCTTCCATCATGCCAGAAGATGAAGCGTGTGGTCCAGCACACTAAGGGCTGTAAGCGCAAGACCAATGGTGGCTGTCCTGTCTGCAAGCAACTCATTGCGCTTTGCTGTTACCATGCCAAGCACTGCCAGGAAAACAAGTGCCCTGTGCCCTTCTGTCTCAACATCAAGCACAAGCTGCGGCAGCAGCAGCTTCAGCACCGCCTCCAGCAGGCCCAGATGATGCGACGTCGCATGGCCACCATGCAAGGGCGTGCCGGACCCCAAAGCCTGCCATCCCCTCCACCTTCTGCAGCTCCAGGCACACCCACAGCACACCAGCAGCCACAGCAGCAGCCAAACACGCCCCAAACACCACAGCCGCTCCTTCCCAGCCAACCGACCACGCCCAATGCTGGTGTCATGTCTCCAACTTACCCTACTGCTCCTCGTAATGGACAGCAAGTGTCTCAAGGTAAACCGGGTGCCCAGGCTTCACCTCTGCATCAGCAGCCATCTCCGCTCCCTCAACCCCAACCACAGCAGCAGCATCCGCAACCACAGCAACAACAACCGCCACAGCAGTCACAGCAGCATCCACCACCGGCCGCTGTCCAAATGGCACGGAAGATCGAGATGATGGCACAGGCCCAACAGAACCAGAACTATCGCATGGCTGTAAATGGCTTGGCCATAAACCACCAGCAACCGCCGCAGCGTATGCCGGGTGCCATGCAGCCTCCTATGCAGATGGTGGGACCTCGGGGGCAGCAGGTCATGCAAGGCATGCCACCAGGCCAGTGGCCACAAGCAGGAATGCAGCCTGGAATGCAAACAGGATTGCAGCAGGCAGCTCAACCACAGCAGCAGCAGCAGGCACCGCAAGGCTCACAGCATGCCGTGCCAATGCAGAGGCCAATGATGCCTCAGCAGCCTACGCAGCGTATTATGGTGCCTGCACAGGGCCAGCGGCCACCGCAAGCACCCCAGAGACCTCCAGCCATTGCACCAAATGCTCTGCAAGACCTCCTGCGCACACTCAAGTCTCCCAGCTCACCACAGCAACAGCAGCAAGTGCTTAACATCCTCAAATCCAACCCCCAACTCATGGCAGCTTTCATCAAGCAGAGGACGGCGAAGTACGCCAGCCAGCCACAACAGCAGCCGCAGCAGCAACAGGGCATGCAGCCCACAATGCAAGCCATGGCAGCCATGCAGGGTGTTCAAAGACCTGGCATGCAACCCCAACAACCTCAGCAGTCAAACACACAAGGCATGGCAGCTCTCGGACCAGGGCAGGGTCAACTCATTAACCCTGCACATGCAGAGTTGTACCGTCGGCAGGTCTTGCGCCAGCAGCAGCAGCAGCAACAGCAGCAGCAGCAGCAGGGTGTGATGCCCCAAGCGCATGGCCAGTTCCCTCAAGCGCAGGGTGCTGCACCCAGCTATTCGCAACTTCGCATGCAACACCAGCAACTAACGGCGATGCAAGGTGCTGGCGGACCTATGAGCCAACTTCCGCCGATGCCACAAATGGGGCAGCCAGGTTTGGGCATAGATGGCGCACAGAACTTACTCCACCAACGTATTCTCCAACAGCAGCAGCAGCAGCAGGCCGTCCTCAAGCCCCAGATGGGCTCACCGGCACCACCAAACCCTATGAGCCCTCAAGGCCACCTGCTACCTGGACAGCCCATGCCAGGCAACACACTGGGTAACCAGGTTCGCTCTCCAGCACCAGTGCAGTCACCACGCCCTCAGCCACAGCAGCACTCCAGCCCCTCACCGCAGGTCCAGCCTCAACCCTCGCCCCACTCCGCCTCGCCTCATCCTGGCCTGGGCACACCCATGCCCTCTGGTGCCTCTCTGGAGCAGCAGGGGCACTTGGGCACACCGGAGCAGAGCACTATGCTCTCGCAGCTTAACGCGCCTGGCCGTGGTGGCCTACCGACCGACCTAGCCATGGTTGGAGATGCCACAGGAGACACGTTGGAGAAATTTGTGGAGGGGTTGTAGCATTTTCAGCGACCCCCAAAAATGCTCCCACCATTTTCTTATTTTTGGCTCCTCCTTCCTTTTCTCCCACATTTTCCGCTATAAATAATTTTTTTTGTACTGACATGTAAAAAGTTCCTGAAATGTAATAAGAAGAAAAAAAATAAAAAAAAGTCAAATGCTAGGAATGTTGTTGTTGTTTCCTAAAGACTGAGATTTCTTCCTTTGAGTTGAGGGATTAGAAAATGTGTTGTTTAAAATGATTTAAATTGCAAAGAATATATTTTTTTGGTTCAGACCATATGTGGTCGATTTTTGTTTTTTTTTCCCTCCTTTTTTTGGTGTTTTTGTTTTCAGGGTTTTTTTGGGTATGGTTTCATGCCTGCTCTTTTTTTAAAAAAAAATTTACAAAGGTTCATTATATTATTCATACATTTTTATTTTGTACCCTGTCTAACTTTAAGAGCATTTGTGTTTAAAGACTGTAAAATATTTTGTCTGGGAAATTGGGCAATGTTTTCTCTGCTCTCATCTTTCCTGACTATCGTATTCTAGTGTTGTACTGTTTGGTTTTTCTTTTTTCTTTTGTCTACCCCCATTCTTTCCGATCTACGTTTTGGAGGAAATCTACTTTTCCTCATTGTGAAGTCTTTTTGAGGAGAAATATTTGTTTGTGCTGATAGGTATCACTTTGGCATACATACAAACACACACAAAAACACAAGCGCATCAGAAACACAGTACGGCAACAAACCTTGAATGGATTTGCAAAACCAGATGACATCTCGCTGGCCTGGACCCAGAATTTGTCTTGCAGATGTAGAAAATTGTTGCTTTTTGTCCTAATTTTGTGATACAGATCTATAAGTATAAAGTGAGAGGGGAAGGAGGCCCCTGAGCTGAGTGGGTTTGGAATGAGTGATCATTGGTTGACTGCTTTTTGGAACACTGAGAGGTCTGCTATCGACCCTCATTCCTCTCGCACACAAACTTGAACTGGGGATCCACTTTTCCCTCTTAATGTAAATCATGCAAGTTATTAAGCAAAATACTATAAATATAAGGAAGAGAGAATGGAATCACTGTATAAACTGGTTAAAAAACTTATTTCTTACTTATATACCATATTGTTTAATAAACTGTGTGCAACAGATCAAATCCTTCTGTTATTATTATTTATTTTTTACTTTTCTACGATTGTCAGGGAGAAAACATCCATATTTAAATGCTAGATATTTATGTACATATTCTGATTACCAAACAAGGAATTGAAGAAGTGTGCTGTTAATGAAAAATAATTAACAGTAATGTGGTGTAAGGAGTACATCCCAAACGCATGTCTGTGTTTTTTGTTTGTTTGTTTGTTTTTTCCTCCATTATGTTTATTTACTTTCTTTCTTTCATGAGGGTAAGAAGGAAAGAAACAGCTGGTCATCGACAAACTGGCAAGTATAAATGACTCTGTATTGCTGACTTTTACAAAGCACTGACACACTGACAGAAAGCAAGACTCATTCCATAAATGTTTGATAAATGTCTCCTATGACAAACATCCTATCAGCCATTAGATATGTTTCGTTCTTAAATAACATTTTTTAAGCATTTAATGTGCCAGTTGCTTCTACAGAAATAATATACTGAACAAGTGCATTCATATAATTCTGAATTGCTCTGTAGCCAAAACTACTGTCAGATCTGTTATAGAAAATCAACCAGCTACTTCTCACCAGTCAGAAACAAGAAGTCAATAGTGTCTGAGTATATATGTTGCAGAAATCCCATATGATTTTCTGTTATTAGAGCTTTATTTGTTGACATCTCATGACTGGCACGTACTTATCTGCATTACCAGAGGTGGCGTGTGTCGGTATGGATGTTTTCTCCAGGATCACAGTCATGGTAGCAAAACTACTGATTAAAAAATGTTTTCCTTAACAAAATCTACTCTTAATTCCCTTTACCTTTTGGTATCCATGCACTGCCTTGCTGCGCCACCTTATCTTATATTGTTTGTAATTTAGGTTCATCGCTACAGTGTAGACTACGGAAGTAATGGTGTAGTGTACTCGTAATAAATATTACCATATCTAACAACGTTCTGTGAGAAATAACGTGTCGATCGTCTTTGAGTTTAAGGGGTCAATGTTTTTCCCCCTTTTTAAAAATAGAAATTAGCGTGAATTGTTCTTTTTTAATTGTCCATTATGAAAACGAATGCACGTTATCCTCAGGGTATTTATGATGCATTTATCCTTTTAGTTTTATGATTATTTTTTTTTGCTGTTTAGCTTCTATTTAGAAGATTAAATATTTCTTTTACGGTTGTGGATTTGAAACATTGTAAAATTTTCGAACTCAATATTTTGCAACGTGACGTTTTAACAATGCGACGGAAATACGTCACCGGAAGTTTTGGGAGGCGGTTGATGGGAAGCGGTTTGAAAAAACAGGAACTAGACGCGTTGAAAAATAGCGATATTACTTAATTTAACATATTTAAGGGTAAAATGGCGGATTTCACAAACTATAATTAAAGGTAAAATGGCGGCTCTCACAAAAGATGTTTAAAAGTAAAATGGCGGCTCTCACAAAATATGTTTAAAGGTAAAATGGCGGCTTTCTTTTTAATTATTTGTGTATAAACAACAAGCGCGTGTTAGTTAATTATCTGGGTAGTTGGTTAGATTTGCCAGATGGATTAATGTTAGAGATAAGCAGAATTTGTGGTGTATTGAGTAGGACATGTGAGGGCATCTGAAGCTACACATCCAGCTATGACAGTCTGCGCATTTTCTCTCGAACTTGTGGAAAACATTATAATGACTTGATGTAATTAGATGTCTGAACAAGCCCATGGACGACTCGGACCAGGACTTCTCCTTCCTCTGCTCCCGTCTACTGAAGAGAGTGCGACGGAAAGGTGGAGAGTCTGGAGATGAGAAGAAAACAGTGGTGAAGAATGAAGGAGAAGATGAAGACTCGGGATCTCGGATCCAAAGCAGGAACAAAGCTCCATGTAAAAGGAAAAGGGAGAAGAAGGGAGGACTTCAGAGTAAAATTACAGACAGGATTCCTACTGAGGGACGTGTAAATGAAGGATCAGAATCTGCTGTAGTGAAAGGAGGGGAGCAAAAGGTAACTATACAGTTCTTCTCCTTCTATACACTAGACATATTTCATGTCCTTACGTCAGTATATTTGTATGAGATGATTATTTGTTACAGTAAGAGTCAAGGGTTTGAGCTAGAGTTACTGTCTGTGAGGAGTTTTGTCCTCACAAAACCTGCCAATAAGTGGATTGATAACTAGATTGTCCGACTCTCTCATACATGGCATAGGCTCTGGCTCTGAAGCGGTTCCAGAAGATGAATGTGCTTTCATCACTTCTTATTACTCATAGAATCTGTTCTGTCACATACCATATGCTGCACCCAGATTCCACTTTGTCCCCCTGAATACAGAGATGACCCATGTTGCACTGATTTGCAGGAGCAGCAGATGCGGGCAAAGGAAAAGGTGCTCAGCAGGATGCAGCAGTTTAAAAGAGCGCCCCCACCTTGCCTTGTGCACACAAAGGACGATGTTAGTGCGGAATCTTCCGTACAGCCCGCTGCGAAACCATCGGTTCCAGTGCAAGGTAAGATCAGCTGTAGAATTGTTAAGAGGAATGACGGTAAATGATAAACATTCAACAATGCTACACTGGATTGAAGATAGAGTTGTACTAAGAGTTATTGTGTGTGTTTGTGTTTTAGGGCCTGTTGAGGAACAGGAGAGTGATAATGTCTTGGCTCAGAGATTGCAGCAGCAGTTAGACCGTGAGGCTGAGAGCCAGGCTGTAGTGGACATGGAGGACGGAGACCTGTTCTTCTGTCAGCTCTGCTGCAAAGACCTTTCAGCTATGAGCCATCAACTGCGCACTCAGCACATTAACCGGTAACAAAGTTCACCATCAATGACAAGCTGAAATGTATGCGTGTGTGTGTGTGTTATGATGATAATACAGTACCTTCCCTCCCTTCTATTCGGATTCAGGTGTCTTGATGAGCGTGAGAGCAGCACCTCATGTGTTTCTGCTCCTCCTCCTCGTCCGCCTCCTCGTCCACGTGTACCTGAGTGCCCTATATGTGGGAAGTGCTTTAAGTCAGATAAGACCCGCTCCACACACTTAAAGCGCTGCTCAGTGACCATGGGTGTGTCTCCAGCTGAGCTGCTGAAGGCCCTGCAGAGACAGTCAGCTGAGCGGGAGACAGGGTAAGTAGTTTAACCCAAAACAGCAGAAACACCCCCGGATCACTTGATTTCATGCTTCTGTCTTTCACTCTTGTTTAGGCAGCAGGCTGGAGGCAGCAGTGACACTTCAGATTCAAGCATGCCTGTAAGGAAGAAAGCCAGAAAAAAAGCACCACGCATGGATGAAGACACTATGATGGCCCTGGCCCTGTCTCGCTCTCTGCTGGAGGAGGAGAGGGATAGATACAGGGAGGGTGGGAGATGCATCCAGGGACAGCTGGCGAGTGCTCCTGTGGTACAGGGGAGAGCCGGAACAGGTGATCTGTGCACATAGCTTGTGGGTACTGTAATTTAAGGTCAAACAAAATGCCTGGATCTTTTTTGATCCAAGATTGAACCCTTTATCAGGTAACCTTTTTGTCATTTTGTCAGGTATTGTGTTTTAAAAAGACATTCTTGCTCAGGTAAGAGTCGAGTAAAGAGGAAGAAAGGAGACCCAGCTGCTCCTCCTCCACTCCTCCTGGTCCAGGACCCACAGGCTGCTCAGAACCGCATCCAGGAGAGAGTGTCCTCTCTGCTTCTTCTCCCCAGACCTCCTACTCCTCCCACTCCCACCCTGCTGCCCTCTGCTCTGTCCACACACACCCTTCTCTGGCTCAAGAGTGCGCTGCCTGGAGGAGGACCGGCCTCGCTTTCTGAGTTTTACACTGCAGAGCTCGGAGTGTTCATACAGTCTGAGATAGGAGTGGACGTGAGACGTGTAACTACACATATTTACCATCGGTTAAGTAAGAATCTCATCTGATCTCATATCAGTGTTTATATGTGTTTTTTCCACAGGAGAACAAATCTCTTTTGTCAGAGGCCACACCAGCAAAACACCATTGTGAAGCAGCCTCAGAATCCTCCACAGCTTCAGAACAGCTACTAGATGAATCCACTGCTCATCGCCCCTCCACCCCAAGTCAGGGCACGCCCGGGACACAAGCCCTGACTGACCTGGTGGATCTGGCTGAGGAAGGCATGACGCTCACACAGTACAAATCTACCGGTGAGAATTTATATGCTTCATAAGCTCCAAAATTATAAGATAGTGTAGAAACAGAACTTTTGTGCTGATCCTTCTGTCTCTGCTGTACAGACACTGAACCTCCTCTCAGTGGATTTGTTCCTGACCCTACCGAGACCCAGAGACCTCCCATAATCTCGGTAACACTTTATCTAGAACCATCTTTATCAAATGGTATAAATCCCCTGAAGAGACTCGCACCATTTGCTAGGATGAACATTGCGTCTTTGTTTATTGTTTGTGTGACTCAGACGAGTGTATCGAGGCTGTTGTCTGATCTGGGCAGCATGGTGAACAACCCTCAGCTCAGTGATGTGCAGCTGCAGGTGGACAGCGGTGACATCTACTACGCTCACTCCTTTATGCTCTACACACGCTGCCCTCTGCTGGTCAGCATGGTAAATACTCTACCAAGTCTAATTGTACTGTACTTGATCAACTATTTGGCATTAATATAAATCAACGTTTTGTTTTTTTTTTTTGTTTGTTTGTTGTTGTTGTTTTTTTTAAATAATAATGCAATATTTCTTATTTAATGATTATATTTGCCTAATGTCCAGGTCCATGATGCAGGATTTGGTGTGCAGGAGGAAGGCTTTCCTCAGGCTCGGAGAGTTTTGTTGAACGATGTGTCCGGTATGGCAGTATACGCTCTGTTGCAGTTCCTATACACTGCTGTTTGTCACCTGACGCACAACCTGTTTCCGGATGTACTCCAGCTAGCCAGCAGGTTAGTCAGCTTTGCTGTGGTCTGTGTAACCTTAAACGGACAAAAACTGAGGAAGGCAGAAATAATGTCCCAGGAACATGATCCAGTCTTAAGGCAGTTGATCTTAATCACTTAACATGTTAGAACATCTGTGAACTTTTTGGTGTTCTGTGCTTCAGTATGATGTTGTTTTGTGTGTTAGGTTTGGTCTGTCTGAGCTGCAGCAGCAGTGTGAACAGTACACTGAAAATCTAGTGGATGACACTTCCCCGGATCACGAGTCCACAGCTGAACCCCAGCAGAGCCTGATCGATACACAGTTCCTGGAGCTCCTGCGCTCCATGTGGGAACACGAGGACGGTGACGGAAAGGCTGTCAGGGAAGCCACAGGAGGGACACAGGGTGAGGACGAAAAAGGCAGCGAAGACGGAGAGATGAAAGACGATATCGTCGACGAGGACGAGCTGAATGAGATTTATGAGTTTGCAGCCACACAAAGGAAACGGGTGACTGAGAGGGAGGTGAGCACTGAAAGTGACGATGAAGAGGCTGACGAGAGAGTGAAGGACAACTGCTCTGACGCAGAACAGAGGGATGAAGGGACGCAAAATTTTGTAATGGAAGGCGTTCACCATAGTGCTGAGGTTGATTTGAAACCTGGGTCTAATAGAAATCTGTGCCAAAGCAGAGGTCCGGAAGCCAGCTTGGACCGGAGCTACAACCATCTGTTCTCTGAGTCATGGGGAGAGTACGTAGAGCTGTCTCAGATACAAACTCGGCATTTAGATCGGCAGAAAACACCCACCTCACGGCGCACATCTTCAGTCAATGAAGTGATTGATCTGTCCATTAGTCCCCCACCGGATTCTGGAGAACCAGCCACGTCGCTGTTTCCTGTGACTGGTGTATCTCCGGGAGAGACCTCAGACCAGAGTGAAGAGGTTAAACAGACTTCAGAGAGTCTGAAAGCTTGCAGCATTTCACTGCTCACAACAGAACTCGGGTCTAAACACCCCTCTGCTCCATCTCTTGGAAAAACTCAGCTTGAGGTAAATACTTCATTACCCAATAACACCAAACCCAAACTCTCCTCTCCTATGCCCAATCGCAGCCAGCCTGAGCTCATTGTCCTTTCTGACTCCAGCGATGACATGGAGCCTGACCTTCCTGATGAAGTTCCTGCACGTTGTGAAGCTCCCAGACCACCAACTTCATCTCCATCACGACTCAGTTTACGCTACACTCAGATTAAAGCTAAAGAAGCTGAACTCTCTCCCAAAAGATCACATGAACCTTCCAGTTCTGTGCACCCAGAACCTTACAGATCGGACCAAGTAGGCAGTGTACTGGATGGCTCTGCTGAGGTTTCTTGGTTAATCCCGGCGACTCCAGAACCTTCAACCCGCACCTGCACCACTCAGACCTCTAGCAGCATGCGCCGTACTCAGCTCTTCCCCAGATCTCACTCTTCATCCTCCTCTTCCATTTCTGACAACCCCAAAACTACATCATGCTCAGACTCTTTCAAAGAACCCCAAAGAGAACATTCCCAACTATCTCCAGCTTTCCAGAAGCTCACATCCCATTCCAGATTGTCCAAGACTTCACAGAGTGACTCTGTCGATCGACCGAACCCTAATTCCACGGCTGTGCCCTGCAGCAGCACTCCTCTCCACTCAGACCCTCGTCTACAGCATCTTGACCCTCTTGGATCTCCTTTACTGAGAGACAGCGAGCTGATAACCAAAAGAAGAGCGAGTCAAGAAGGCAGACTTGGATCCCTCCATCTTAGCCCATCGGAGGACTCTATGTTCCCACAACAAAGCTCTCAGTCAGAGAGGGAATCGAGCAAAAGTCCTGCCAAAATCCAGGACTCTGATATTCGTGGAGATAGTGAAGCTCAGGAGATGAGCACTGAAGGAAAAGAATTGGTGGAAACAAGGACAAGCAAAACAAATGAAGCAGAAGCAATTGAGGAAGAGTTCTCTTTTGTGTTTGATGAGCCACCCATTGCGTTCAATGATTCGTGGGGTTTGGGTGGAGCGGTCGCTGAGCAGGGGCCG
This sequence comes from Bagroides melapterus, assembly GCA_028566695.1. Taxonomy (NCBI): domain Eukaryota; kingdom Metazoa; phylum Chordata; class Actinopteri; order Siluriformes; family Bagridae; genus Bagroides; species Bagroides melapterus. The sequence goes on from JAOTRN010000001.1 coordinate 1,431,549, forward strand.
TGCTTCAGTCTGAGGCTGGAGAGCAGCGGAGACCAAACTCGTTCTCCAGAAGAAAGTGGACAGGGTGAGACCGCTTCAATACAGACATTCTCTCCTCCTAAACATGGAGCTCAGGACAACCGGCCAGATCCTGGAGCTCCACTAGACCACAGCTTGCCAGATGCAGCCATGTGGGACAGCTGGAAGGAAGATGAGGAGGAGGAGGAAGTGGAAGCTCTTCCTCTCTCTCAGAGAGTGGGTGCAGTGGCTCTCGCCAAGAGAGTGTCTCAGTTAAGAACACCAGGTAACGGTGTCTCGGTGTGGCCTGTGATGATGCATTAGCACCCACTTTATGATCAACGTGGTGATGGTATCAGTATGGTGGAATATGATTGAATGTACAGTATTGTTCAAAATAATAGCAGTACAATCTGACTAACCAGAATAATTCAGGTTTTTAGTACATTTTTTATTGCTACATGGCAAACAAGTTACCAGTAGGTGCAGTAGATTCTCAGAAAACAAATAAGACCCAGCATTCATGATATGCACGCACTTAAGGCTGTGCAATTGGGCAATTAGTTGAAAGGGGTGTGTTCAAAAAAATAGCAGTGTCTGCCGTTGACTGTACAAACTCAACTATTTTGTGCAAACGTTTTTGTTTCTAGGATTTAGCAATCCACAGCCTTAAGAGCGTGCATATCATGAATGCTTGGTCTTATTTGTTTTCTGAGAATCTACTGCACCTACTGGTAACTTGTTTGCCATGTAGCAATAAAAAATATACTAAAAACCTGGATTATTCTGGTTAGTCACATTGTACTGCTATTATTTTGAACAATACTGTATTTATTGCTTTATTCAGTGGCTTGCAAGAAGAAGAAGAATCATGTTCCTTTGGTGCCCATCACACCCATGCCAAGCTATTCCGACATGGACACACCTGAGCTTAAGAACAGACTCAACAGGTGAATTTGTTTAGGCATCAATAATGTGGACTAGTATCTGTTATGTATTACACCATTGTGTGTGTGTAATAAGTGTAATAATGGATGCTGTTTCCACATTTTCATGACATTTTTACTACACCAGGTACGGAGTGCGGCCTCTTCCTAAGAAGCAAATGGTCCTGAAACTAAAGGAGATCCACCAGTACACCCACCAGCTGATGAGTTCCGGCTCTGAGGAGGAGACTTCTCCAAGAAATCGCCGCAAAGCCGCTTCAGCTGCCTTCAAACAGCCCACAGCGCCCCCTGCTGTTTCTCCCAGGAAGCTGCAATTTGGACAAGAGGAGGAGGAACAGGATGCATTACCTGCATCTCAGGAGTCCAACACCTCCTCCACAGCCGAGTCAGAAAGGTGGAACATGCACTCACTCTCACAAATGCCGTTAATAGCTGTTGTTTTCATGTTCAGATGTGATCATTTGTGTTTTATAGGTTCTGTACAACATCTAATCAACGTGATCGAATCTATAGATACACTTCTACTCCAAAATATAATGTACAGAAACACGACACAAATGCCTGCTGCCTCAATAGAGACCTTTGTATTTCATGTTGTAAATGGACTGCTTATGTAATTATAAATAAATGTCATTTTTATTTACAGCCCTTTCATTTAAGTCTTTTTCAACAAAAGAGCTAATATTTGTCACTGTATTTAAACTTTCCCGTTTGCTGCAGAAAGATTTTTCCGTATATAACAGTGTTCATCACTTCCCCCAGATCCAACCCAGAAGTGTGTGAATCTGACGATGATGGATCCGACAGCGAGGGCATCACAGCGTCTCAGGCGGCCGTACGTGAGAAGGACAAACTCCAGGCTGTGCGTTCTTTCATCCTGTCTGACCCTGTTCTGTATGGACGTGTGCTGCAGTACCAGCCGCTGGCTCTGTGCGAGCTGAAGACAGGGCTCCGGACAGCAGGTGTCAGGCTGGGCACTGCCAAGCTGCTGGACTTCCTGGACTCCCAGTGCATCACTTTCACAACGGCAAAGCAAGGCCATCCTGCACTTTCACGCAGGAGAGCTCGCGGAGTAGGTAGAGGTAGGAAACGACTAGCAAAGGCAGTTGAGTGAGCTGCGTGAGAGGAACTACAGCTACATGAAGGAATCTACTGGATAAGCTTCATATTGAAAGCTCTCAGGGTTTTTATCAATCTGTTATGTTACTTTGTGTAAATATAATATTTATGAAATTAAAAGAAAAATGTCTTAAGATTCTAGCTTTGAATGTAATATTTCATCCTGTTTTCCCCCCAGCACAGCATTTTCACAACCATTAAAGGTGCAGTTTGCAAGGTTTCTAAATTTAAGACACTCTTGGTAGGTGCTTGATTTCTGGTCCCACCCCAGCTGACACAGAGCTGTCCTAAAATGCTCCTTTTATACTTTCAACAATCCACTGGTTTGCACTTCGATCTCAAATAAAGATTCCAATACAAAACAAGTTTTGAAATACAATTTACTGTTTTTTGTTTTTTTTCCCCATTTTTTTTATGCAAAGATCAACCAGAAAAAAGGACGTCACATTTCAGCACACTGTAACATTACTTGTTACAACTCATGACAGTGTTACAGCAGCAGAATGAAAATCTCACATCTCTTTGTTTATTGTGTGTGTGTGTGTGTGTGTGTGTGTGTGGGTGTTTGTAGTGCAGTATGGCCTCATGGATGCTGAAAACACCCCCT
>JAOTRN010000001.1:1469235-1485533 GCA_028566695.1 Bagroides melapterus
ACCCCTTCCCCTTTTCACCGCTATCCACACACTGGGGTTGTTCATGTAAAAAAAAAAAAACTTTTTTTTTTTTTTTCAAATTTTTTAGGTTTTTTTTTTTTTTTTTTTTTTTTTTTTTTTTTTTTTTTCAAGCCTGATTCCCATTGGTGGGATGTGGGGTTGTGGCTTAAACACTTGATTTCATTATGAGAACTAATCTGAGGAACTTTAAACTGATTTTTTTTTTTTTGGACCCAAATAGTCTCGCATGTGAACTTTGATCCTGGAATTTTTTATTTATAATTTTTTTACATGTTGTTCTCCAGGGAGATTTTACACCAAGGATTCGGAATACCGTTTGCGCATTATGGAAAATTTTATCTTCTTTTATTCGTCCTTATATGGCTGATTTGAATTTCCCGCATACATTGTGACAGAGACACACAGATCTCTCTCTCAGAGCGTTCGATACACACTGAGAAACTCCACAGCACTTTATTTGGAAGCTTGAGAATCTGATTCTATATATTCTTAGATGTTGGTGCACTTGAATTTTTTTGTAATAATAGACATGAGGAATGTTAACATCTATATTCTCATACACAGCTTTTCTCATTCGATATTTTTGACATACTGTAAAATGGATCCCGTTGAGAATTTAATTAAAATTTATGAAAATAGCAGCTACAGACTGAGAAACACTGTGTGGTAATCCATCATGGAGACTCGCACACACAACCTATGCTACCTGTATGGCAGTGATTTGTCTTTGTTCTTTAACTCTCCCAGTTTATTATATTCTCTATTTTTTTCCTCTCTGGGTGATACACAAATTAAAAGAACATTTTACTAAAAAAAACTGTAGCAGTTATTCAGTCTCCATTTACCTCAAGCATAACCCAATTAGCCAAGGAATAAAAATAAAACAAAATACTCCAGGACAGTATGGTGTGACAAGGCAGAATGATCATTTTAACAAAGATTTTTATTAATTAAACAATATAAATTTGAAAAAAAAATTATAGTTATATTTAATATTGTGTAGCCTTTGAGTTAGCATCAATAATTCCCCAATCTCTGTTTTGTTTTTCAAACTTTTGTTCTAAACAAAATTGTTGCTGTCTAACTGGGAAAAAAAGCTTGTAAAGTGTAAAAATTTTGCATGTATTTTCAGAATTACTAAATAAACATTTTCCAGAAAAGTTAATGACAGCAAATAACAGTATATTTTATAAAATGTGTTTATTTATTTTTTTTTGTGTTCTTCTTAGATTGGTGTGTAGTGTACTATTATTCCCAGAGAATTAGCTGTTACTATGGAAACAGTAGCATAAAAGATCTCATCAAAGTTGCTTTGTATCTTTGATGAAAGAAAATGGCGTCTGATTGGCATGTGAAGTCTGAACACATTGTTAAGTATTTAAAAATTTGGCCAAAAAACAACATTGAGCTGTAGAAGAGAGTGTGTTTTATGTTTTTGTTGTCAAAACAAAGGAAATTGACTGAAATGCACAACAGAAAGGTGACAGTTTATGCGCCCTGTGTTCTGTTTTTGTCTTTCTTTGTTGACGGGAAGCTTGTAGGCAACTGACAGAAATTTAACGTTTACAATTTGAGCCTAAACTATCATTTTACTGATCAGTCTATTTAACACAAGACAGCTTGCTTTCTGCAGGGTAATGTCTGGCGAGTCATGCGACTGTGTGTAAACTATAAACTATAAACCAGACCCCCGTCCTCTCGCCAAACTCACGTAACGTGTTCCAGGAAGTTGAGTCGGCTTGGCAGCTCTCGTCTTGCTAATCCACACTCTGTTGACTTCCAGCAGGTCATGTACCAATGTTACTAGACAGTGGCAAACACATAATTGTAGACAAGCCTGAGTCGCCCACTAGTGACCTTTAGCCCTGTGGGTCATAACATCAGAAGACGGAACTCTTGACCCTCTGCCACTTCATCAGGATGGAATGTGGCTTCAGGAACAGAAAAACGTACGACCGCATATCCGAGGTGTTTCTCTGGAAAATGGCTTTAGAGCAGTAGTTTTGCAGATGTAGGCATTTCTTTTTTCTTCAACAAATCGCTTTAATGCTGCACGGCTTGCTTTGGATTCTTACCAAGATGAAAGATCGATAAGAAACCTTTAGAATTAACCTTTAGCTTTTTGACAAAAGTATAGAAGATAGAAAGTTTATTAGTGTCCTTTCATCTGTAAATGACCAATAGCTATAGCAGTCTTAGTTAATAAAAGTGTGTTTAATTTTTAGTTTATTATTCAACTTTGCTGTATTTTAATGCTGCATAAAGTTAGCCAGAGTAACCTTTTGGAAACTTGTAGGTGGAAATTTTGGTTACTGGTGCTTGAACCCCTATTTTTATTTTACTTTTTTTTTTTTCACTGTTTTATTTGCTGAAGGGTCAGGGTTTTCATTTGCTCAATGAAATTTAAAATAATTTCTATAATACACTATCATTAATTTTATGCTTAGTTGCCTAATATATACATAAATAAAAAATAAATAAGTAATATTTATATAGTGTATATATAAAATATATCCATTGTTAAAAGCACTATACAAATAAAATAAAACTGAATTGAATGAACTGAACTTCAACGGCTACTCCTCATGATTGATATTGATGGATTCCGACCGATTGGGGTATGTTTTTTGGGGTAGCTTTTTTCTCACCAAGTCCAGATGAGCTGAAACCTCGTGTACCTGTATGTACATCACGACTCTTGGGGTGGTGGCTAACACCTATGTATGAGGAATGCACCCTAGCTTCAGAGTTCCTGTCCGGTAACTAGCATTCTGTAGTGTAGGACAGTGGACGTGACAATGGGGCAGATCCAACCCTGTTTGTCGCCAGTCCTCTGTGTCCTGAGAGAATCTTACAGCTTTAGACTGGAGTCTGTCTCAGTGGGGGGTTCAGACTCAATACATCCAGTCTGGGGCTGAAAATACCTCAGAATGGTGGAAGAGTGACCACTGCCCTTAACCCCTGTCCCCTGTTCCCTTGTCGCCTTGCTCTCACTCTCTGCTCCGTGTCTGCCAGGTGATTTGTGTGCTTTGTTCACTGGGGGCTTTCCCACTTCTCCAACTCCTGCTGCTAATCTGTGATCAGCGATACACACTCTCACAATAGAGCCGGACTTGCTGAAATCCCCCTTAATGCACTTTCCCTCTCTCACCTCGGCTCCGTACATGTGCACAGTATCGCTCTGGTGGTGTGTGTGTGTATATGTGTGTGTTAGTGCGTGTGAGCCTCCTGAGGATTCCTGAGCTGCATCGTACAATACCAGTAATATTTGTTGTGTAGTCACTGCATGTACAATCGCACAACTCTATTGTGTTTGACACATAAATAGCTTCCTAAAATACAACAGGATTGGAAATAGAACAGAGTTATAGTTTAGGAATGTGTATGCTGAGGTGTGTGTAGGGGAGGTAATGGACCAACACGTGCGCGCGCACACACAGACTTATTTGCTGATGTAGAACAGATGAATGTTGTGCAGCGTTTATACTGATATGATAAAATGAATTATTGGTGATGTTACATTATTCCTGAATTCTTGAGTTTGTTTGAGTGGAATGTGTGTGTGTGTGTGTGCGCGTGCACGCTGCTGTTCCTGTGTTATTGTGTATTCCTGTCTCCTGCTGTCACCGTTCTGCCGTCGCCATTGTTTCCGTAATGTGTGTTCATAGCCCCCGACTGCCTAGTTACTGGTACACACACTCATCCACACAGTACAGTGAGTGCAACACACACACACACACTCTATATCTTATTGTGTCTCTTTTCCCAAAACAAAGTCTGAATGATCGTGTCTCATGAGACGGAGGCCTTTCCCTGATAAACACTGGACAGGTAAACATGGCCCTGTCCCAGTCTAGGTAAACACACAAACACAACTTCCCAGCTATAACACACACACACACACACACACACACACACACACACACACACAGACAGACACATAAGTATGAGGGAGTATTAAAAAACAAAAACAATCCATTATGATCATGTCTCATTCCAACTCAAATGGCATATCTTCAAAAGGTTATTTCATTTGAATGCTTTCCCACTGTGGAAAACTGACACTGGAGACTCCTTCCAGGAAATATGTAGCATGTATTTCTTATATCTTAATCTGTTTAATGACTAAACTGTGAATGAGCACCTCTTAAGTACTGCATGTGCTAAATCTTCCAGTAATTCAGCTCATACATCGCAGAGCTTCAGCCACCACAGCAGACTGATTACAGTAATTTACACAAACTCAGGATTGAATGTCTGATAAGAACATTTTAACATGTTTAACCAGCTTTATGTTCGGATCTTCATCAGCGATCATTTGAAGACTTCAGAGAGCTTTGAAGACCACAGGAGCTCTTGGTTCCACAACTCCACTGGACTATAAACTGCTGTAGAAGGGACTTTATTTACATTTACATTATTTCCTGTCCAGTGGCACCCAATTGATGATGAGGTTCACTTCTGAGTCTGGTTCCTCTCAAGGTTTCTTCCTCATAATCATCTCAGGGAGTTTTTCCTCACCACCGTCACCTCAGGCTTGATCATTGGGCTAAATGTTGGAGATAAATAGTAACTTAATTTTAAACTTGAACATTTTTATTTGGATTCTATACTGTACTTATGTAAAGCTTCTTTGAGACAATGTGAATTGTTAAAAGTGCTAGACAAATGAATCCACCATGTCCTCGGCTTTCTCGCGCTCTTGGACAGAGCACAATTCTCTGGTTCTTCCTGTTTGAAACAGTTATTAGTTTTGGCAAATTGGTTGAAGTGTGTTGAATAGTTAATTTTAACCCACTGTTTATCCATCTGCTTCATCATACTTTATATTTGTTCTCTCTCTCTCTCGCTGGTGTAAGCCGTCTGTTAGATCTGTTATATATAAGACTATTTCAGCAATCATCTCTGATTGTGTTTTCAGTGGGTCTTGGGTCCCTGGTTTTCGTCTACCATTAAAAACAACCTTATACAACCTGCATATCTGGCCAGTACAAGATGTTAGAACCTTGCTGATGTTCCGCTTCGTTTATATTGTTAATGTTATGTGATGTGTTTCCAGATGTTACCTTGTACAAAAACATTCGGGTACTTTTTAATCTCTTTTTTTTATTTATTTATTTTTTTAAATTCAAGTTTTCATACTAAAAGCTAAAAACATGTTTAGCCAAAGCATATAATCAGATCCTAACATTCTGATAGAGGGAAAACTGCAGTATTCTATTATATTCTATTATTGTATTCTTGTCTGCCTTTTAAATTTGAACTTCAATTTGAAGTCGTAACGCTCGACTCTACCGTCTGTCTCCGTCTCTCCATCACTCACTTCTCCCCCACGCACTTTCTCCTTTATGCCCTTTGACCCCTCACAGTTTATTTGTACAGCTGCGATTTAACACTGTGTCCAGTGGAAACTCACAGCGAAAAAATCTGGCTCTGAGCGGTGCTTCTTTATTCATCGCTTGAACATTTTAAAGAGGGTTAAATTCACTTTTTTTTTTTTTTAAATTCTAATGTAAAATGTGAACTAAAATGGATCAAAATGACTTGCTGCTTTTTTCCTTTTCCTTTTTTGCCACTGGACTCTTGAGTTACTAGTTTAAAAACAAATTCAAATACATACATTAAATTAGTAAATCATAGTCACAGTACCTCATTTTTTGCTTTAATATCAAACTTTACAAAAGTAGATATTATTAATTGTTTTAAAAATCAAGAATTAACATTAACCTATTTTTTAAAAATATTTTATTCCGTTCATGTAGCACATTTTAATCAATTTTTTCCACCTTTATTTATGTGATAGGACTAGATATACAGTATAGTGTTGTGTATTTTGCGACGAATAAAATAAAATGTATACTAATATATAATAAACAATAATTGAGGAGTTAAAAAAGGTGTTGAATCATCTGCCATATTATGTTTCAATAGCTGATGAACTGTAAAAAAAAAAAAAGTTGATTCAGATCCTACTGTATGTTGGAGTTCAAATGTTAGAGATAAAGTCTACTGTTTTGTATTATAATTCATGTTTTTGTTAAAATTTACAACAAGATTCCTGTATCACTGACTCCTGAATCTCAGTGTTCATCTAAACAAATATCTAAAATCTGGCATATCTATCTATCTAATATCTATCTTCACTCTGGAAGTAGTAGAATAAGTAAATACGCTGCTTTGCCACCTGCAGTTTGGAGAGGAATCAAAGACGTTGAATTCTTCTTTTTTTTTTTTTTCCAGCTAGAACCTTGAATAAACAGTCCTCTTAATGGTTCAAAACATCGAAGCCAAAAACGACTTCCTGCTAAAGCTAAAGTTCAATTGGCTTTGGACAAATTAGTAATAAGTGTATCGTTAGAGCTGTATTGAATATTGCCTGTCTTGTTTGTGTAGTCGTGTAGATTAAATCTGATCCCGCACTCACTGGAGTGGAGGAAAGAAGCCCATGTGGCTGCAGCGAGCTCAGTGATGGACTCAGTGATGTATGTGAACCATATGGATTTGTAATGAAATGGAACAACGCAAAGGGACGTAATGGCAGAGCACAAAGGAAACACTTGCTCTTTCTTGTTTCTGGACACAGTGGACTCGTCGTCCTTATTTTTTTCTCCTCAGTTTCCTTCTCTCTGATTTACTCCAGAGTTCGTGTTAACAGCATGTTAGATATTGAGCTCCTGAACCAACAGGCATCCATCATGCCGAATTCCATCACCGGTTCAGTCGCGATGGAGCAGGAAAATCTTAGACGTCCAGCGTGGGTTAAAAATGAACAGATCCTTTGGGTTTTATTACAATCAAGGATCTGGTATTTTTATGTGCTATTATGTGTAGCACCCGTACAAATATATACCTCGGATAGTGACTTAATACTCACATGCTGAATGAGCAGAAGGAAGATTTCTGAGCTGTTTTATTGCTTGAAATTTAAAAGAATCTACTGACAGGAAACAGTTTAGTCTACACTGTAAAAATTAACGTGTGCTATCTTCTGGGGGGAAAAAAAAAAATTGTGAGGCAACAACATGACACACAAAACCTTAAAGTAATTTGAGTAAAAAGTCTACAGTTTAAAATAGATGGTTCGTGGTACTAAAATTCAAATCAAATACCAAAATAAATCAATAATAAATAGCTGTGTAAATATTTATCTTATATCAGATACAAATTAAATCACTCTACATTGAATGACGAAAGAATATGAGCGAACATAAAGACAAGCTAATCAAAGGAACACAAAACAGATGCACACAGAAATGTAGCTGTAATCTAAAAAATAAATCTGAATAGTCAGGTTTTATAACTTATAAGACTGCTTTAAAAAAATTTCAGATCTTATTTGAAGACTTTGTCTATAGTAGCCTCAAGTTTGTCTATAGTAGCCTGTTGACTTTTTTTTTTACCGCTAACTTGCGCCCTCTTGACACGCAGTTTCAGTCAAAATAAAGGAGTCCTTTATCTGAGCAGTTTGTCAATGGAAGTAATTTATTGTATAATGGCTAATAATTAATGCAGGAAAAAAACAAGGACATAAGTACTAGCTAGGTAGTTAGTTAGCAACTATTAAACAAGAAATAAAGGAATGTTAAGCCATAAGAGTTTTCCAGAATCTTGCTGAACATGTGGGAAAACTGTACTGTTAAACAGAAGACAGTATACACAGTGGATCACAACGATAGATATCACGGATTCTGGAAGTTTGTTAGCAGCTCAAGAGAACGTCAGTCACAAAGGAATTCGGTATCATCTCACTTTACTAAGACACTTAAATAGTTCACTTCCAAACTGCTGCTCCGTTGAAAAGGATTAAAATGAAAAGACATTAGCGTATCACGTTTCTTTCCACAAGATGACCAGGGCGCTAGCTAGATGTAATTAACATAACGCGGCTGTCAGTCAGACGTCTCCTTGTCACATGATTCCTCTTATAATAAATTGGATGAATTGAGTACTTCCAAAGGGAGGTTGAATCCGTTTCAAACCCCACCACCGTCCCCATGTCGGCTGGGTCTGAGGCCATGCTCTTGTTGATTTTAAATTGCTAGTGCTGCATTGCCTCCAAAGTAAACACACCTCTTAGAGCTTCGTCTAGCAGGTTGGCTTGGCTTCATACCATCATAACTTTGTCAGAATTAGCCCGATAGAGGCTGTGAGACAGATTTAAACCAGATCGGATCGTATAACTGGATTTGATTTTTATTGCAGTGTCAACAAGCAGGAGGCAAAAGGCGCTAATTCAAAGACTTTCACAATTATTTGACCAGATTTATCTTCATATAAATAGTGTTTAGGATTTAGGTTAACCGTTATATGAGCAATGAACAAATCCAGCTCCATTAATGTCCATTAATTCTAAAACTTTTCTGCTTATCTTGGCTAAATCAGAAAGATGCTAACACTAAATTGGCAGTTGCTCAGATGTGTGTTTGGAGTGCGGGATTCTGTGGTTTTCTTTCCCCATCTTTAGCACATTTATCAGCTAATAATCAGGTTTAATAGGTGTTTTTGTGCAGGAAATTACTTTACTTTGTCCTTCTAAATCGACTAAAACGTCTAAAATTGTCCACAAAATATAGACTTAATTAGACATAAAAGACTATAGAGAAGGTGCTCGAGAGTGATCACTGTCATAGCTTATCTCATCATCTCATTAGAAAGATGGATGGATATGAGCTTTTCTACTTAAGCTGTGATTTATCGAGTGGCAATGTGACGCTTGGAGGTGATTTACTGAAAGGAAAATCTTGAGAGTGTCATCAGGAATGTTTTTGCTGTGGTGATGCTCGCCTTCATTCTTCATTCACCCCCCACCCCACCACCACCCCACCACCACCACCACATTTCCAGCTTTCAGGAGTGACTCGAGGACTTGCGTGCCATTATTGTTAGTTCCACCATGTCTGGTAAATATTAAACAGACGAAATCTTTCAGAAGTGTGCAAACTTCAGGTTTTAAAATCAGAGTAAATCAGACTTTGCTACGAGTCATCGCCAAAAAAAAAGCAAAATAGCAGTCTTCTTTAACTCTCTGGAGGCTCTACCTCCTTTCCAACATCTTGTGTTAGTCATATTTTGGCTGGTGTTTTTATCTTGACGCGATTTTCCTGCTTAAAGTTTGTCATTGTGCAACCTTGACTCTAATTACAGACTTTACCGAAGTATTAAGTTGATAATGTTAGTAGTTAGTGTTGTAAGTATTAAGTTGATAATGTTAATATTGATCTATTCAGTTCTCAGTTATTCTCTCTCTCTCTCTCTCTCTCTCTACATTAAATGACCCACATTTCTCTGAGCTGTGGATTGATGGGGTCCAAGAGTGCAGTTGTTTTCCCATGTTTTACATGACGACCTGTCTAAGTCGGATAGTAGGTCCGCTGGCACCATCCATTAATGTCTGTAATGTTCTTGTTGACCTTCCAGCGCAAGTATCTTGAACATATTTGTCTCAGTGAATGAAGATCAGTTCATTTCCCATGGAAAAGTTGGATGCCAGAGTCCAAGAAAACTGAGTGGAGTCCAGGATCAAGACTTTAATCATAGATGCTGTTGGAGAACTTGCTAAACAGAGCTGATGAATTAGGTGTATCAGAGTGCAGGCTTAGTAGTTCAGGGACACGCTAAAAGGCACGGCTACGCTAAGAATTAAAGAGACTGGACACTGTGCTGAAAGAGTTCTTGACAGTTTATGGGCGGCTTTTCCCTCTCACACAGCAGGTGATCATTTTGTAAAATAACTCAAATGACACAACCTGGGCAACACTTACATCATTTGATCTCCGTGAACAACAATGAAAATATGTCTAAAGTTTTTTTTTCTAAAAGAGTTCCTGGTGGGGAGTTTTTGGAAATTAAACCTGTGAAACGAAACATGAAAAACTTTCCTGATTGAAGATTACCTGATCCCAAAAAGCTTCCTGTCATAAAAGTATGGCTAAAGGTCATTAAAAAAAGTTCCTGATTTGAAAACATCAAGTTATTGTACAATTTCACTAGTTCCTGTGAAAGTTTGTGGAAGTTCCTGTGTTCCTGAAAAGTTTTGGAGAAAGAATTTTCAGTGATTATAAGAGTTACTCGTGTGAAAAGATGATGAAAAGGTTCCTGTATTTCTGAAAACATTTTTCATGATTGAAAGTAATATATCTGCAGTAAATATAGTGAAGAACTTCCTGAATTCTGTAAAAGGATCCTGTGATAGAATATACCTCAAGTTTTAGCTCCTAACAAAAAGCTCCTGGCAAAAAAGTATAAATTTATCTTTAGTTCTTGGGTTTTCAAAAATGTTCCTGGAATTAAAATTGCTCAACAAGGAAGATAAAAGGTACCTAGACTTGTTGATGTTCTTGAAACATTTCCTGGACTCCTGACAATGTTCCTGAGGTGGAAATGTTAAAGTGTGTAAAAGATTTTCTGACAGAAAAACATAGCAAAAGTACCTGAACAAGGTGATGGAAACAGGTCTAAAGTTTCAGAAAACTTTTTTCCAAAGTTTTTGATCAAAGTTTGTCTGGAAAACCAGGAATTACCTGACATGTAACTCTAACTGGCCCTGTTTGGCAGAAAGCTCTTGGATCATTTCAGTCCAAATGTTCTTGCATATTAAATAGAGCTGGAGATAAAATGTATGTTGTAGGGGGTAGGGGGATATGTGTAGGGTTCTTATTCACTTATTCACTGGAAGACCCCGAATTAGCTGATGGAGGACTTGATGAGTATCTGATGAATTAGGTGTGTTAGGCTGCAGAGCATTTCTGGGAACATAGTGTTTCTTTTTCCTTAGAAAAGTGCCTAAAAATCCCTGTCTTTTTAAAATGGTTCATAGCGTCAAAGCATCGCAAAAGTTACCGAAAGTGTTCCTGGAAACTTGTCATAAAGTAAAGAAGAATTACTAAATTGGATTAAATGCTGAGGTTCCTAGGCTGATGGAAGTTCCTGAAAAGGGTTCCTGTGATACAAAATGGGCCTAAATTTCCTAGAGTTTCTACAAAGGCACCTGACAGGTTCTGAAAAAGCAAGGATTACAGTTAATAACTTGGTCATGAAGTAAAAAAATCCTGACGTAAAAGTACCAGAGAATTCCATAGGTCCCTGAAATTTTTTATTCTTTTTTGTAATTGAAAAGGACAGTGCCACTGCATTTCTCAAAAGGTTCCTGTGAAGCACTTTGAGACTGAAACTTGCATTATTATCCATCTGTGTATTAATAAGTGTAAGTAGTCTCTATGAGGCAAAACAAATCTGCAGTGCATAAGACAATGCACTTGTTAGTAGCAGAGGTTTGTTGGATTATTTGACGCTGTTTGAAATCAGTGATTAGCTAACCTAACCCAAACCAACCGTGTTTAGCAAAAGCTCAGTAGGGATAGTTTCAGGCCAAATTTGACATATTAAAAGTGGTTGCCTCTGTATAATGTGTGCCTCTTGCAGACCTAGCAAACTAAAGAACCTGGTGTTTTAGTTCCACTACCTATTAAAAAGCCTGGACAATTTTATTTGTGCACTCTGTGAACAAAAACATTCCTGTGGTTTTCCTGGGAAGAAGAAAACAGGCCCAAAGCTCCTGTGTTCCTAAAAAGGTTCTCTCTACTCCATCTCAAACTATCATTTTCTTGACAACTGTTATTTGTTGGCGTTTGGGATACAGCACGAATCTGAAATTTTGTAAACAAGCCAGGCTATTAACCCCTCATTTGTCAGCACATTGTGACACCCCTCTGGCAGTGAAACTCTCCACATGTTAGACTTGTGTTCATCCAGAAGTCACAGAAGTCACATAGAGAATACCATGACAAAAAAATGCCTGTTTTTGTCATGCAAAAATGTCCATGCACTATCACACTTAAAGACATGATTGATGTGATTGCTATGTAATTGACCTGGGAAAAAAAAAAATGATAGAAAATGCAACAAAGCGAGACAGACTACAAAGATGAGACAAACGAATTACCATACACGGTTCTATGTTTGTTTAAGGAGTCGGATTCTTTCTGCAGCTCTGTGAAAATTGTGCTCACTTGTGTTCTGGTTACTATCAGATTGTTCATTTTGTTGACATGCTGCTTTGCTGAATAGAAATTAGCCTGATGGGATATTGAGTTTGGGTGAGTGTTGAAATTTTGGCTTTGGAATTTACAGCAAGTCCAGAATTAAAAAGGCCACATGGTCCATTTTCCCCCAATCAATCTCTGTCATGGTTTTGTAAGGCTTTCGAACAAGTAAATGGGATTATATGTCATGATCACGGTGGCTTCATGGTTAGCATGTCTGCCTCATACCACCAGGGATGGAGGTTAGATTTCCGCCTCTGCCCTGTGTGTGCAGAGTTTGTTTGTTCTCCCTGTGCCTTGGTGGTTTCTTTTGAGGTACTCAGGTTTCCTCCACAGTCCAAGGATGTGTTGTAGTCTGATTGAAGTTGTGTTGTAATCTAATTTGTCCAAGATGTGGGTGGTGGTGTGCTCAACAATTGATTGGCACCCCATCCAGGGTGTCCACTGCCTTGTGCCCCTGAAATAGCAATCAGGAAGGCCATCCTTTAAAAGAGAGTGTGCCTGTGTAAGGAGAGGATTATTCAGAGAAGCAATGTAGAGGCTGGCCAAATGTAACTGTCTCAATGATGCTACCACCACCAGGTCAATGATTTTAGGGAAAAATTGTTTGAGTAAAAAAGGGAACCAAGAGGGAAGAAGCTGGGAAGATTCACAGATCAGATCTAAGAGGTTGTTCACTGGACCCAAAGTCAGGGTTTAGTTGTGAAGTAGTGAAAAGCAAGCCACTGGAAAAGTAAAGGCATATTAAATATAAATTTCTGAATAAGCAGAGTTGTGGAAGAAGGTTCTCCATTTTGACAGGACCAACATTGTTTAAAATGTAGCTCTGTAACATGGCTAAAAAGTTAAATCACCCTGAATGCACTATACCCACCGTGAAGCATGGTAGTGGTAGCATCATTTTAGGGCAATGCTTTTCATGAAGTAGAAATTGGGAAACAACTGAGGGAGCCAAATCTGAAACTGGGGTTTAGCTTTAGCTTACAACAGGAACGTGACCCTAAGCATTCTGCCAAAGTGACAGTAGAAATAAGAACCTGAATGTGTGCACAAACAAAGCTCAGATGTGAATCTGACTGAGAATCTTAGACTTAAATGTTGCTGTTGAACAATGGCCTCTATCCGCTCAGTCAGAGCTTAATAATTTTTCCTAGAAGAATTATCAAAAATATCAGTACATAGGTATGCAAAGCTGAAAGACTCTTACTTAAATTGACTTTGATGAAAGTAGTTATATTCCAAAATGTGGAAATGTTTAAAGGGATGGGGGATACTTATGCAAGACACTGTCATTTGTATAATTATTATATAGTCTGTGATGTTGATAGACTGTTGTTAAAGTGCATTTAGCCACATCAGATCAGTGATCTTATCGATGAATAGCGAAGGACCAATGTTTACTAAACCTGATGTGATCAGGGACGTTAGACGTCGTAAGTATGTGAGGGCAGCAGAAAGTTCCAGAATAGAAAGCAGAATGGGGATCAGGAGAGTAAAATATTGATGTTAATTGAAAGACATGTACCCCTACACAGTCAAGAATTTATCCAATCAGACAGTCGTGTGTTAACAAATACAGTGCAAAAAATAATGAAGATACAGGTCAAGTTAATGTTCACATGAAACATCAGAATGGGAAAAATCTGATCCCAGTGACATTTACTTAGACAGTGGCATGGTCTTTGCTGCCAGACGGGACTGGTTTCAATATTTCAGAAACTGCTGATCTCCTGGGATTTTCATGTACAACAGCATCCAGAGCCCAAAAAATTCCTGTGAATGGCTGCACAAGGAAACAACTTGTTGATGAGAGAGGTCAGAGAACAGCCAGACTGATTTGAGATGACAACTACTTCTAACTGTGAAGTGCAGAAAAGCATCTCAGACCACATATCACACCTTGAGGCGAATGGGATACAACATCAGAAGACCACATCCTGTTCAGGTTAGTGGTTCAAGTCCCAGCACCACCAAGCTGCCGCTGTTGGCCCCTTGAGCAAGACCCTTAACCCTCTCTCCACCAGCGGCACTGTATCATGGCTGACCCTGTGCTCTGACCCCAACTTCCTAATCTATGATATAAGAAGAAATAATATGTATGACAAACAAATTTGTCTTCTTTTTCTTCTGCAAACAGTTGGGTTTCCTTTGGGTTCTCTGGTTTCTTACTACATGCCAAAAAATGCTAGTCGGTGGATTGTCTATTTTAATTGTTAACGTATGTGCAAGGTGCCCCTCAAGGGTGTATTCCCACCTTGCATCCAGTGTCCAAAAATCCCCCATGACCCAGACTGAGCTGAAGATTAATGAATGAATAAACAGGGTCTGTTGTAGGAGTTCCATCAGATTTGTGTTTGTGAGACTTGGCTGGCTTTACAGTTGTTAAAGAATGCAGTGAAAATTATGATAAGCGAAGATGAATTTTGTCTGAGTGATTTGTCATCCACATGCAAATTAAATCATTCTTGTTGACCTAAGATACATGAGAATTCTCTTTTATTCCATATAGAGCTGATGCTGGAAACCCTCTTTTTCATCCAGCTGTCTCGGTCTCTGTAAATATTACTGTATTTAAGAATATGCATAAATAGCTGATCATTTGATTTAATGATAGACTGTCTATATTTCATTGTTATCGTATTATGATCTGTTTTTATTTTCCTTTTGGCCTGCAATTGTACTTTCAGGTCAGGACTAAATCTTCTTAGTGGCAGGGAGGTTTTTCCGTGTTTGGACTTTGAATTTTGAGGAGTGTGTGTTTGGACTTTCCTTTGCATGATCTATGGCACGTTTTCCCCTTCTACTCTACCGTACCCTGGGGCTGTCGGAACGAAAAGATTTATCATGCCGCTCAGGTTGGGATCTCATGACCTTTAACCTGTGCATGCTCTGTCTAGGTGTCACCCGTTGACCCACAGTTTCAAATCATCTCGTTTATATTGAGTGTTACATTTGTGATGTTTTTTCCAATCATTTTTATCCAAAACATTATTACTTATAGTCTCTAGTAGTGAATTTAGACTCTTGGACTCTACTCCAGAGAAGAATTGCTAATAACTGCTCCCCAGGCAGTACTAAAGGACCACAGATCTGTGTGTGGGATGATTTATCTGCTGTGTAATTGCTCTTGCAGGAGACTAAATGTCCCCACAGAGATATGGGGACCACAAAATGAGGCCCTTGCCGAGAGCTCATGGCTGCAAGCGCCTCCAAAAATAACTTCCCCTTAATCCGCGGGAGGCAAAACTGTAAAAACGCAGCAGGTTGTTTTCTTCTGCAAGGGGGCCTACAGTTATATGACTATAGGATTAATAGCTAGTGTGTAAAAATCCTTCAATTGGAGCATACAAGCTCTTTTATGTATCTTGTGCTGGATTATTGGTTCTGCTATGGACTGTGACAATGACTTGCCTTGAAAGGACTGGCATAGGCAAAGCTGCTAAGTGTTTTAGTTCAAGGTCAATATGTAGCATGTGTAAAACCATCTGAATGATTTTCTCTGGCTCAGACCCTGTCTAAATGCTTTACGACAAATTATAACGGAGTGTCAGGATGAAATGTTTATTTTTGGCTAACCACGATGTCGGTGTATGTTTTGGCATAACTGATCTTGCACTCTATATTTCAGCCTTTCTTCTGAGAAAGGGTGAACGTGTACAGTTTGTTTTTCTTGCCCCATATGCTTCAGTCGATACCTGAAGCAAACAAGGGTTAATTGCACCCAAAATCTTTTTTCGCTAAATGCAGTGTATACTAAATTGAAATATTATACTTACTGTCAACGTGATGCCGCCACCACCATACTTCATTGTGTAGGTAATATTCTCAGGTGAATAGCAGTGTCAGGTTTCCACCAAATGTTGCGGTTGGTGATGAGGGTGTATTTTTCCTCTTATGATTTATTATTATTATTATTATTATTATTATTATTATTTAGGAATAATTTTGTAAACTCTACTGATTTCCTCCTCAATTGAATAGGGAGAAATTCTCCTACAATTCCTCTCTTACTGTTCAATCAGAAGAACTTCAGAAGGACACATTTGGCTGAGCGAGCCAAGTAAATGTCCAGATGTTTAGAGGTTTTTTTAACCTTGGCAGGACTTCATCTGAAGTGGTCAGCTTGACGGTCTGTTCCAAATACTCCGATATGTGCAGAATGATGTAATCCAGACATGTACGTCGAAATATCTAGGCATCTTTACATGTTTTTCTTCATTGTTGTCATAACGCAAC
>JAOTRN010000001.1:1504957-1521437 GCA_028566695.1 Bagroides melapterus
CTGTCTTTCTCTCTCTCTCTCTCTTTCTCTCACCTTTTCCTCCTTTCTGTCTGTCTGTCTGACTCTCTCTCTCTCTCTCTCTCTCTCTCTCTCTCTCTCTC
Source organism: Bagroides melapterus (assembly GCA_028566695.1). NCBI lineage: Eukaryota > Metazoa > Chordata > Actinopteri > Siluriformes > Bagridae > Bagroides > Bagroides melapterus. The sequence goes on from JAOTRN010000001.1 coordinate 1,505,059, forward strand.
TCTGTCTTTCTCTCTCAGGTTTAAGCTCTGACATTCTGAATCTAAATCACTTAAAACTTAAACTAAGACTTGACTTTTGCCTTTGCACACACTGTTGCCACATGTAGATGTTTCCTCAGGGGGTCTCGGTGTACGGTCCATGGTTCTAGCTTTGAAAAGTGGTTCTACTTTAAATCCTTTTGTGAAAAGGAAACCATCTGAGTTTGTTTCAATGTATAGTTAAAACTTCTTAGACCACGAACAGACGGTGAAATTCTCACACATGTAAGCGTGTGTGTGTGTGTGTGTGTGTTTGTGTGTGTGGTGCCCTGTTGTGTTCCTGGGACAGACTCAAAATCCACCACAGCTTGAAGCAGATTCAGGGATCAGCTGCATGTGACAGCAAATGAATTTGCCTTCTCTCTGACTCTTCTGAGTCTTGACACTAATCCCAGAGTTGTTCACAAAGTATGACTAATCACTGCTTTAAAAAACATCCAGAATGCATAAAACTACTGGACCCTCAGCCGAGACAATCACATGGCTGAACCCTTCACATCTACACAAGCAGTCCTACTGTGTATGTGACGTTGTACATGATTATTTAGCCATAAATTAGAGCACTGATTTAAAAACACACTGATGGACTGAAGCAATCCCAGCGTCTTGCTGCTCAGTAAGCACTCAGAGGTACGGTGTGGAGGGTGTCATAAAGCAACAGGATGCTCCTAAAGAATAACAAGTCTCAGGGGTAACGCTGGAGGAGAAATCTCATGGAACTCCTAATGGGCGTGGCTTTTTGTTTGACAGACACACACTCTTGTGTCTGATTGCTCAGGATGAAGTCGATCGTAAAAGAGCCTGCCCACTTTGTCAAAATGGTATGTAGACTTTGGAAAGTCACCAATTGCTTGTTATTTGCGACCACCATCGACCTCGTTAGATAGCAATCACAAGCACTGCGGCTTTAAAGCTACGGCGTGGAATCTGTGGAATCAGCTGGTGCGCTGGCGCAGTCTTTCAAAACGTTTAAACAGCCACGAAAATATACAATATGATCCTTTAACAAGGGCCGTGTAAATAAACACCGAGCTAATCGTGGAGATCTTTCAGTGGCTTCTTGTCAGGCAATTCAGAGGTTGTGTGAACACAAATTGTTATGTAACAGAGGGTGAAACCAAAGAGAACCTTTGGGTAAATTTTTTTTTTTTTTTTTTTTTTTTTTTTTAGAACTTCTAACAGAATGTAATCTAGTAAATGACACTGCTTATGGTGGAAGCGGCAGCAAACGTGTTGTGTCAGGTGATGCAGCTGTGCAAGTCATAAATCAGTGACATCACACTTCAGTCTCGTCAGTCATTTCCCGTTTCCCCTTCATCGGGTCCTTAAGGGGGAGGAGCTAAGATGCAACATATATGAGAATGACGACCTGATTCAGGTCTGACTTGTGTTTATTAGCATAAATGGTCAAGTAGAGGAATAGTCGTGGTATAAAGGGCTCAAGGTACAGTGCTAGAAGTTTTGGGTTCTTCTTTGAAGACACAGAATTCTGGATCAGTTGCCAAGGCTTGATGGAACGTTCAGGAAGAAAATCACATCTAACCTTCAGTTATAGTTGTATAATAAATAAGGATTAAATCATTTGTGGTGCTAAGGTTAGAGATGTGTGTGTTATTTACATCTTTTCCTCTGTAACTCAGCCTCTCTTTTCTGAGATGTTGAAAACCCGTCTCAGCCTAGCACAGGTTAAAGGGCAGCGTTGAAGTGTCGTGTGTAAAGTTTCACACACTTCACTTTGTTCTCAACATCAGGGTTCATCCAGAAACTGTGATTTAACATGACAGGCTTGTTTTAAGTTTTACTCTGAGGGCTTTGATTCAATACGTCTGGTATAGCTCGCTATAGACAATATATTCCTTATTGAATAATGTAATATTCGGGGGGGAGAGAGACAGATTTCTGTCTTTCATCTGTGGGGTTTCTTGGGTGTTTTGTGTTCTGTTTTTCGAGTGTGTATTCAAAGCTGTTTCACAGAAAGAATTATAACATAACTTGTTACAGAGTAACTTTTTCACACCAAAAATTATCTTTTTCTTGTGGTTACACTGCTGTTGATAAATATATTCATCGTAGACCGTTAATAGAAACACATGTACACTTGGGTTACATTTGTGCAATCAGCCAATCACGTTGCAGCTGGACGATACATAAAATCATAAAGATTCAAGTCGAGAGCGTCAAACATCAGAATGATGGAAAAAATAAAAAAACTCAATTTTATGTGACTGGCCATAGTGTGATGGTTGGCACTGGCTGTGGTCATTTTTTTTTTTGCAACCACGGTGAGCTGAAAAGCATCACAAAATACATCCAGTCTTGTGGATACAAGATCAGAAGACCACGAAGACCACACTGTGTTCCACTCCTGGCAAATCAAAAAAAAAAAAGGAAATCAGTACAATAAATTTGAATTAGTTACCGAAATCATTTTCTTTCCCTTTCCATGATGAACACAACTGCTTTCTATTAGAGCCTGTAGATGAAAAAGAGAGACTTTGAGAGGCCTGCATGAAGCCTGCACCGTAATTTGCTTCTTTAACCCGTAACACACAGGCAAATTAAATATGAATTATTTTAGGGTTACAGCCATGTGTTATTAAATACTATTCACTCAAATGATTCGTCATTCCTGGTTTGTATGCGAGCTGCAGATGTCGAGACACTATTGGGGACCCCGGAGGACTCCTCGAAGGGCCCCCTATGGATTTATTTTAAACCCGCGTTCGACTCGTGAGAACAGGGCACAGAAAGGAAAAAAGACGTTTACTTTGCATCATTGTGTGGCAGGACCTGGCAAAATCCCAAAGAACACTCCAAGTGTTCAAAGCTCTGGAGATAAGTGCAATAACTGTGAGTCTGTCGCTTTCTTTCTCCCATTCCCATTCTCTCAGCCGCCACCACATTTGCCTTTATTTGTCAAGAGCATAGTTTGCTGATCTCCGTGGACCTTAAGGCGGACAAGCTTGAAGCTCCTGATCTGCAGTGTGGCTCCCGGAGAGCCATCATCTTTACACAGTTTAGTTCCAGTACTAATCTGACACACGTGGGGAACCTAATCAAGACCTCCAGTGGTATCGGAAGATTAAAGCCAGGTGTGTTTTCCTGTAACGCATCACACATGTATTTTATTCCCTACTTCTTCTTAATTCAGGCTAGTTTGTTAGCTAATATTTCTATCAGCATTTTGACTCCATACAGAATTTAACATGAAATCAACTGTAGAAAAAACAAAGTTCCTTCAAAGGGAAGACCACTGATGCAGAATTAACTTTTTTTTTTTTTTTTTTACCCCGGTGCAGATAGAAGGAGCAATGATTCACAACTGGATAAATCATGCAGTTTCCTATTTCTGGCCTAATTGCTGGAACTCTTCAAGGTATTTACAGATAATTTATGGTTTCTAGATATGCAAATTTACGACATAATGTCAGAAATGGAATCTTATAAGGACCATTGTGTTTTATAGCAAAGGAAATATTTGATCCTTGGTGTATTACACTAGCACAATAATAATAATGATAATACTAATAATACTTTCTATATGCTAGGAACATGGTTATTAGTAGAGTCCCTTGGCTTGAATAAATTCTTGCATTGTGGGTAATCAGGAAAGAGACCATAGACCTGTGCTAATTCCAGGGTCACAACCCGTGCAGAGAAAACTGTCCAAGTCGTTTGAATCAACCCACGCGGGTTTGTCTTTCTTGATTAGATGAAGAGTCACGTAGAGATTTCAGGTGAGTCAAAGGACAACTTTTTGTATTTGTGTTACTTCGTACAAACATACCACACAGTGTCGGGAGGCGATTTGATGTTTCGCATGAGGCCCTGCGTGTTGTACTGGTTCGGTTTAACGTTCATCGGATTCGACGTTGGATTCCTTCCATTCATGAGCGAGTGGGAGCTTACACTAAGACCCATTAAAAGCACATTGTGATATGAGGAGAGCTGGGGAGAGTTTGCTTGAGCTTGGCCAAGAAAGAGGAATTAGAAGCAGACGTTGTTCATTAATCACTGTCTGTATTTACATCACATTTTCTCTCGTTCTCTCTCTTTCTTGAATACCCTCTGATCCGTATTGGAAATATGACTCCACTTTTTACACAGCTGCATGCTCAAAATAAATTCTGTAGAGTTATCCGCTGCAAAAAAAAAGCAAAACAACTCCAAATTCTTACATTTAGGTTTACTTCTGAGCGAACTCTCGATGTCCTGGTTCAGTCAAACGGATAGACGGAAAGAAAACAACGGCTGTGCTTAGCACCCACTAAATACTCTCCCTTTAAACACTTAAACACTCAATTATAGCTACGAGCGCTCATGATTTGGACATTAATTAGAGCTGACACGTCTTACTTTAAAGGTCTTCATGCTAAAGGCATCCATTTCAGGGCATTTTGGATGATTATGGTGTGAAGAAATGTGATGGAGGAAAATATGTTCTTAGCAGTCTGGAGGGAAATCAGGAATGTTGGTAGCAGAAAAAAGGTAGTTTTTGATTAAAAGTTTAGCATGGAAAGCTTCTCAATCTACATTTTAAGGATTTACTGTAATCCACATCGAAAATGGAAAGTTTCCCATTCAGGGACTTCTGACTATCAAACATTTGGCTGTGTTAAAAATATGAGAATTATATAATGAATAAAACAGTTTAAGAGGAAGAGAAATGAGTTGGTGGTGAGGAAACATCCATTTCCTCCTGCTTTAACAGGAATTACTTTAATTTACAGACTAATAGAAACATGTGTCCTCCTTCTTTAAGAAATAGAAAATTCTTCATAAAAATGAATAGAAAGCACTGACACTGGAGAATCCTTCCAAAAATGATCATGACAACATGAACATGTTTGTGAAGAGCGTCTGTAGTACAAATCACAGAACGAGTGCTTTAATAGAAAACCGAGAACAGATTTGCTGAACCACTGTTATAGAAAATTTATCAACACTTTCTGACCAATCAGAATTGCCCAAAGTAAAACCAGCCACAGTTTTGATCTGTTTGTGTTTAAGTGGCTGAGAAAAGAAATATAGTGTTGTTGGGTGCTGAGGTTTGTTACAGTTTTATCAATGCAAAGGTTCTCCATCAAGAACATTCAGAACATTTGGTATCTTCCAAACAATGGTTCAAAACGTGATAGATCTTTCTGACTCTGAAAACTATTCACACAAATGTTCCTGATCTAAGGACTTAATTATCTGCAGGACATTTGGTCAATTGTGCATTCATTATAATAGCCACCCATGTCTGAAAGCTAGCTGAGTTGATCCTGGTGTTGGCTTGCTCTCAAACCTCTGTGGGCCATTAGATTGTGGAACATGTTCTCCTTCTCAACACTCATAATCCCTAGCAGATTTCTGCCCAGATATCAGGCTTTGTCTGACTGATGGACAGCTAAAGCAGACAGACACATTCAATCTGTCCGAACTGTTTTGGAGATCGAACCCAGATGGGGCTCGGCTATAAATCTCGTACCTCTCTTGGACAGGATCTGATCAGATTCATCAAGTCTTGGGCTACAATAAGGAATGACATTAAATCACTCACTTGCTCTCCGAGTCCTGCTTTTTTCAGGCTGCAGGCAGACACCCTCGGCCTCACAGGAAGTGAAATTTAAGTAATAACGTTCATATTGCACCCAGATGTTCACTAATGGAAGGGGGAATGATGACTAGGTGTGGTGGGTGTTTGGCCTTGAACCACTTCTTTGCTTATTATAAAAGCAAAGATTCTAGTCTTGTGCCGAGAACTGTTTTCTTCTTTCATCAGTTAAGAAATACAAATGTGGTTCGGTCAAAGTATATTCCCCACACAATGATGAGAATATCCTTACGCTATAAATCCCCAAAACATTTGCATTAATTGACCGTGAGCAGTAGTACAGTGTACGTAACCTAAAGAGATTTTACCATTAGTCTAAAATATATACCGGGTTATATTCAGTCACATCATGAGGATCGTCTGTACACCTGCTCATTCATGCAATTATTCTATCAGCCGATCATGTGGCAGCAGCTCAGTGCATCAAATCTTGCAGAAGCCTCAGAGGGAAAGAAACTTGATCCCGTTGACTTTGACTGTGGCATGTTTTTTGGTGCCAGTTTCGTCTCTCTCAGAAACTTCTGATCTCCTGGGATCTCCAAACACAGCAGTCTAAAGTTTACAGAGAGCGGTCAAAAAAACATCCATTGAGGGTTGGTTCTACAGGCAGTTGTTGAGAATGGTCAGAGCTGACAGAAAATCAGTAACCACTTGACCAGAAAAGCATCAAATGAAATCTTGAAGTGGATGGAATGCAAGAGAACATTGTTTATAAAGCGGTGAAAAAAAAAGATAGGGTCCCCCAGTGCTACTCCTATTTTTTTCTAATGTGCGCTTGTGAAAAACCCGAGCAGAACGACTTCTAACGTGATTAACTTTTGGGTCATGACACATTGCACCCTCAATCACTACATGTGCTAAGTGATTGGATTCTTGTTCAAAACACAAGAATTACCTTGGAAGTTCAGGTACTCAGAGCAAAGACCCTTTTTAAGTATTATGTGTAGACCTTCCTGTCCTTCAAAGGGAATCTTCCTGAATATCTTTGCCAAAGAGAGGATGAATCGACAGGTTTCAGGGATGACCACAAAGACACCCCCTCCTTTATGTACACAGGTCTTGGAGAGACGGGGTCAGCTTGGTCATGTTAAGGGTTTTTTTTTTTTTTTTTTTGAAGTGAGAATGGGTAGGGTGGCTGTGCCATTGTCCGGTGACATCCATTGTGACCTCGCAAGGTCAGGACATAGGGTTATGGATGCACTGAATGCAGAACCAGATGCTTAAGTGGCAGCTTCAATGGAAAACAACAAAGCAAAACCAACAAGAAGGAGGAGAGCGGCTGAGGAGAGTTCCTGTCTGGGCACGGTAAATGAGTGGAAAGGAATCTGTCGTTCTGGTTCATCTTGCTGAGATACTTTCAGTATTTCTAGGCATGCTCATGTGCATAGCTCTCCCTTGGATTTTGAGACGAGATCTATGTGGTCCCCTGGGAAGGTGAGGAAATTTCCAGCAGGAATCCATCTTCTTTAGTTAGTTTCTCTGTTAATACACAAAGGAGAGTTAATCACCATGGTCTGTTAGCAAGAAATATTTTACTTCTAATGTTGTCTTGAATAAATGATGAAAACATTTCTGGCTAGCCCACTCAGATCTTTGGATAGTTGACCCCCAGAGATATTAGAGCCCTACTTCTACAACTTCTATTAAATTGGAAAGACTTGAGTTTGGGGAATAATGGATAGATTATCCATTGATGTCTCATCCCCTAAATTCCTTCCATCACCTTTATATCTCTAGTGTTTACTAATTCTCCCATAAACAACCCATAAATAGTGATCACTACTGTATCCATGCATATCAGGTCAACTTATTCCTAATCAATCCCCAGTGTGCATGGTTTGCTTGTAGATATCGCCTTAAATGGCTAACCTTTGCCCATGCCCACTGGTGTAATGTTTCCATGACATGGCTTCTGGAGGTAGTGCTGGTCACATGAGAGAAGGCCATGGGTTCATCATAACGAGCACATCCTGTTTACTATGCTGGGGGTTATCTCCTCAGGACAACTGATCCTGGACCAGTTGAAGTAAAGTTTACTCATATCCCTCTTTCTGAACAGTTCCTACTTATGTCTGTATTTGTATTCATTTAGAACACATCTCTACTCCATAATTTATTCTAATTAAATGAATGGTTGCAGAATGATTAAGGTGAAAAGTCAGCTATAGGGTATGGGGTGGTATCTATACAGGGTATAATGGCTACTTGTGGATGGAGAGATAAACGGAGCTAAGCTTGAACTCAGTCTTCTGTTTGTTTTGCGTCTTCGCCTGAGTCAACACTACGCGGGTGGGTTTCGCCATCTGCTGACAGATAGAGTCATCAATGTGAAGAAGGTGGGGGGTTACAGAGGGCAGGGGGCAAGGGCAAAATGACCACCATCCCAACCCCCTCAATCCCCAAAATCCCTTTTATCACCACTCAATTTCCCCCCTGCCTCACACCCTCCCAGCAAGGGTTATTAAACCTGTAGGAAAGGTCCTGCTGAGAGATGACAGGAGGGAGGGGAGCTGTAAAGGTGGGGGTTAGAAAAGAAGAATGGAACCTGTGGTGTAAACCAGAGCAGATGGAGTACTTTCTACACCAATACCCCAATGACTGACTGACTGACTGACTCGCTCACTCAATCTGAATCTATGACCTGCCCGAGACTTAGGACAGATGATTCAGCAATGCATTCCTCACCCATATAGCTAACTTCCTTAGATACTGGTGAACAGTGTTTCATAAACATGACTGTACTTTGTAGCTCTGACTCCATCAATTTCCCCTGACCGGTTTTGCTCCGCCGTCTTTAAAGGCTGCTTCAATACTAAATCAGCTCAACATGAAGGTTGTTAGGTGAGCTCTTGGCGGGCTCTGGGATCGAGTCGACATAGCCCAGACTTCATGAGCTGGAAACTTTATTTTATAGTTTACATTTGGTTTTCCAAAATAGTCCACCTATACGTTGTGTGGTAGGTTACTTTGCTACGTTACTCACTATCTCTGTTACTTCTATGAAAGCTCGGTTTTTAAACTTATATACAGAAGTCTAACGTTTCAGGCTCCCCATAACCTGTACATGCCCCCTGGGTTGAATCATGTACATGGATGTTGGAAGACAGAAACGCTAGTTTCTAAGGTCATTTATTTTTAGCCTTAGACGTTCCCCAGTAGACCAAATTAGCTGCTCTAGAGGAATGATCCCAGTTCAGATGCCGTCTGTCCATTTAAGTGCTTCCACATAGATTTAAGTGAACAAAACCGTTTCATGATCTGCTGTCTTACTCCAAAACGTTATAAATAGCTCCACTGGACTTTCCTAGGGATGTGTGGGAGAGTGATAAAGAGCTATGTGATGAGAGACTGACCGTGACCTCCTTGAGCTTCAACTGTCTCTGAGATGGAGATGGAGAGCTTTCTTTGCTCAGGTAAACGAAGAGAAAGAGAAAGACGGTCTGTTTGCTTTTCCTCATGAGCAAACACATTTGCAGGACACCGGCATGCCTCAGACTCCCAGCGTCACTCTGCACCACTGCTTCGTTCACGCTCAGGAACTTCTTGCCGTGTTGAAGGCATTCATCACCATTGCCATGGGTGTGTTTCAGTTAAGACTTTGGAAGATGAAGCAGCAGCCAAGCTATGCTAATGCTTTTAAATCATACAGACCAGGCACTAGATGCACTAATGAACTAATGAGTAACCTGATTGAAAATAAGGGTTCCTCAAAGGTTCTTTTGGGTAGTTTCCCAAATTCCAAATTAGCAACAAATTCTCAGTTTTTTATAACCAAAAAAAAAAACAAGAAAGAAACAATTTATCAGCTGTAAATAATGACATGAAGAAGAATAAAGCCATGCACTGAGCTCATTAACCTTAAGCACAAACAATGCTTATCACACTAACACACTAATTTGTCAGTTTACTAACTTCACGATCTTACCACACTGATAGTCCTGACACACCACACACACACACTGCCATCCTTTAGATGCCTTTGCAATTGATTAAAAAAACAGATATGTGTTAACACCTCTCACAGCAGGTTTAATTTGATAGTGTGATGTCACCACAGGTTGTTTTAACCCTTGTAGACTGGTTTACATTCCACCATCAAAATGGAAATCGACTTATGGGACGTTTTCAGTCAAACAAACAAATGAATTATTTTTATCACCACAAGTCTGATCTTAAAATGAGTCAGGATTCTGTTGGCATTCAGTGTGAAATGTGTGTTTTTCCGACTTTTATTTGTGTTACACTGGATTTTAGAGTTTAAAGATTAAATTTGAGCTGACTTTTAGATGAACACTTGAAGCATCTCTGAGAGTCAGACATGACAGAGATGTTCAGTACTGAACATGGACACAACAAAAAAAATGGAGCAAACTCTGTTTTTTAGCCTCTAGGGAAATAAGAGTTAATGAATTTAAATCTGGCATGATGAAACTCTCAAAATTACTATTTTCCAATAACAACGAGTCCCCAACTGTTTATTTCTTTATTTATAGGATCAACCACTAAATGAGAAACAGGGATTTTAAATTCTTTGGAAGTTGCGTGCACAATTTTTATCCGAATGTTTCGATTTTTCAGGATAAAAGGTGGATCGTGTTTCCATGTTTTTATTCATTTTTTTTCTTTTAATATTATGAAAAAAACCCCTAAAAGTATGTTTTGTGTTTTTTCTTTAAGACTATGCCTGCAAATGAAGGGAAGAAAAAAGAAGAGCTTTTGATATTTGGTTTTTAATAGAAAATGCTCTGCTCCACTGATCTCTGTTCTTTTGAGCGCACGTTCATACGCATTAAAGCTGATGGAAACCACTTCGACCTGTGAGCCACGGCGCTTCTCCGTCTGTTTATAATTGTTCTCACGCTTTAAAAAAAAAAAAGCTCACCGGTGATCTTTCCGTTCGTGAGAGTCAGTGCTGGGGGTGATATTGCCTCAGATTAAAGGGATTGCTAAAGTGACAAACGTGTAAAATTTCTGACTCCTGATTGTTTGGTTCATTCAGGAGTCAGAATTCACCACATGATGGTTTAAGGTTGTCTGTTGATGCTCATCATATTTGGAAGGAGTCTCCAGTGTCAGCTCTACAAGTTAAACTAAAATACGAAGAAATCAATTAAGTCAGTCGGAGAGGTGTGTCATTAAAACTTCAACTTTAGTCCTCAACCTGACAGAAATTTTACATACTAAAAGGGAAAAATGTTGGAAAGATGCAGTGCACTTCATCACTTCCTGTCTGGGACTGGGCCAAGAGTAGCATTTTTTTTGTTCATATGGTTGTAAAAAAATACAGATAACGAATGAATATTCGTTTTAGTCTGACACAAAAACAATAAACATGAAGTTCATTTCTACAACCACAAGAAAATATTTGCGTCCATAAGATAATGCGCATGGCTACGCTAGCACAGTCCAGAAGACCAGGCGTGTTGAGTGAAATATGTACACACACACACACACACACACACACACGTATGTTTATTTGCTCAGACTTCATGAGTTTTGTGATCCATTACATGAACTCACCAGCCATTTAGGAGAGTAAATGTTGTGTAGAACTGTGTTGTGTAAACTCAAAAAAGATTTACAAGATCTTGTTTAGCTCCGCCCCTAATGCTAACCTTAACCAATCAGAATGTTGAAAACCTTTGCAGTTGTTTTTTTTTTTTTTTGAAACAACACTGTTTTAGGAGTTCACTGTTTCGAATTTTACAAAGTTTACAAGGTGGAAGTTCCTACAACAATCCTTACAAAACTGGATGGCACACAGTTTTTATTTATTTATTTATTTATTTAAGAATTTTCTAATGTATGGTTTTGATTTATACTTTTTTCTTTTTTTTTTTTTAATATATTTTATCCTTATTCATTTGAAAACACTCCTACGCAGCACGTACTTGGCAGCATGTTGATTTTTTTTTTTTTTCCTGTCATCACATTCCGACGTGTTCGGATCCGGATCCAGAATTTATCTGACTTCAAATCACTTGCAGATTAAATTCAAAAATATAAAAATAATCTAAATATAATAATAATAATAAAAAATCTTTGTTCGTTTTGGATATTTCTTAAAGTGCCAGACTTCACAGCCATGACACTGAAACAAAAACCCAAAACAAATGTGATTTCTATTATTTCTGGGCAATGCTGATTTTAATAGAGCTCTATTACAGGTTCCCTTCTGTTCCCCATGTTCCATACATAGTTCCAGACTCTGTGTTTGTGTGTGTGTGTGTGTGTGTGTGTACCAGACGTTTCATTAGATGCACACAGCTCAACTCCTGATTCTCGCTGCACTTTTCTTAGTTTCACTTCTCACACTACTATTCTCTCTCTCTCTCTCTCTCTCTCTCTCTCTCTCTCTCTCTCTCGCTCTTTCCCTGTCACTCTTGCACTCTCTGTCTCTTTCTTCCTCTCTCTCTCTCACACACACACTCACTCTCTCTCCATTTCTCTCTCTCTCTCTCTCTCTCTCTCTCTCTCTCTCTCTCTCTCACACCCTCATCCCCCCCAGGTGCTCTTTCTTGTCTGTCTCATCATGAGCTGTAAATAAAAGTTCCATTTAACTCGCCAAACCCACTACGTTCCTTTGTGTGTGAATTTCCAGCTTCCTCCGAAACACCCTCTAGCTACAGTATCTTTTATAAACACACAAATTTCTCTGTGTGTTGGCGCGTTTGCGTGTACGTGTGTTTCCTCGTTGCCTCTTACGAGGAATCAAACACCATCTCAAGCGTAAACATTCGGAGTTTGACCTCAGGCGAGTGTGTAATTCAGATCAGTGATGCTACAGGTTCACATCTGCACTCGATGTGTCTGGGTTTTTTTTTCTTAGAGTGACCTGATGCGCGGTTCAAAAATCCCCACAAGAATACACACCAAGCATCTGGAGCACAAAGCATGGATGGTGCTTCATCTCTCTCCTGTGTATTTCTAAGAAACACTTCCTTTGTTCAGCACCAGCACTGATTTTACTGACAATTCCACTGTAACTTTAATTAAAAACGCATTGTACGTATATTTGCTCTGAACTTTTTCTACTAAACCTAGACCCAAACCTTCACACTATTTTGAGATTTTACTCTACTCTTTTTATTGGCTTTGAGTCAACTCTTTGGGTTGATTCTTTGAGTCGATTTTTTGAGTCATTTCACCAGGTCAGTTTTTGTTTGTTTGTTTCTCTTTTAGTCTTTAAGTAAGTTCAAATTTGTGAATCAACATAAATCTTTTTTTTTTTTTTATAAATCTGATTTTTTTTTTCCAGCACGACTTGCTGACAGAACTGAGAAGTTCTGAACTGAGTGCTTAATTTATTTATAGAACATTGCAAAAATGGCAAATTTTGTAATGTCTCCAAAAATAAAATGTTCAGATCATTTGCTTTTTTCATTATCATTTATGAATTAAGACTTTTAACATAGAGACTGAGGTGAATCAGCTCATGTCATAGCGGGGGTGTAAAGTTTACACACACACACACACACACACACACAAATCTCTGCTGCTATCTGATCCATCTGTATCCAGGAATCTGTCAGCAATCTGCCTCACATCTCCATCAAACTACACTTGCTCCCAGCTTCGTGCACTTCATCAGCCACAGCTCTGAGGTTTTAAGGATTTGTCTGCGCTAAGCCGTGAGTGACAGGTCAGAATTATCGTTACTAAGCTCTGATTGGTCTGGGTGGCATTTTTAGTGCTTCTGAGTGCTTTGGGTATTTCACTGGGATTTTTTGGGAGCGATCTGATGGGATGGCATTAGGAGTGCCCTCAGGGGGACAAAGATTTAACACTGATGCCATTTAAACCCCATCATCATCATCATCATCACCAAGCAGCCACAAACAGACAGGATCATGGTTCTGGATTTGACGTGTACACTAGAGACTCGTATAGATAATCATTTCTGTACAGATCAACATTTATATGTTTTTCTTTAACATGTAACCTGCTTGATCATAGCCTGATGAGCGTAAGCTGTTACTATAGTAATGCAGTGAGGGAAACGTGGCATTTGTGTTACCAGTGGAAGTACTGTCTGAGTTGCTGGTATAGAAAATGAATCGTTATATTTTTATTCAAGATTCTACATAGATGATGATGATGATGATGATGATGATTATAAAGGGTCCAAGAACTTAGCCACTTAATGCTTGTGCTTGGCCGCTTAAGCTTGATTCGGCATCCAGCACTCGCTAGCTTCCACCTGAATCTAACAGAGAGTTTGCTGTAGATCTGCAACAAAAAACTCTTCATCTTCATCATGAAGCTGTCGTGTCATAGTTTCTCCCATGTGCACTAAATTTAAGTTAATTTCTAGCATCTTTTACAATGTCTTGTGTAACCTTTCCTCTTTTAAATGTTCTGATTGGTTAACTAGGGGCGGGGCTTGCGGTTGTTAATTCTCTTCTATTTTCATTCCTATTAGATGGAATATATGTGGGGTTTTTTTGTTGGAGTTCTCATGGTGTTAGCATGAGGGGCGTGGTTAAGAGATGTAGCTGAGAGAATTGAGAAACTTTAGGAGTCATTTATGCAGATTTTGGGACCGAAAACCACATGTAGTATTTGTAGCTTTATGTGAGTGGACTTTGAGGATTTAAAAGCTTGGAAGCCTGCACGTCTTTATGTTGGAGAGAAACGCAAGGTCACGTCACACCCTAACAAACAAGCTCATGAGCTTTTCTTCACAGCATGGGGTCATACTAGGTCTCATCTGCTAACAGAAACATGCTAACTTCTGATGTGGGCTTGGACTCCAGGATCCGGATTCTGTTCCCCTTGCAGATCTTGTGGGAAAAAAAAATTGGATTCCTCGTTCTTTCAGCACCCTCGGCCCTTCATTCTAGTCCACTGACTGTCTACAATGCAGCACTTCTTCTAGATAGAAACTCTCGGACGTTTTGAACCCCGGAGTGTGAAGGTGCTTTGAGATGCACTCATCCATCAGAGACCTCCTGTGATCAACCATTAATAGCGACAAGGAAGGTCGAAGGTCAAAGTTAAAAAATTCTTCCTGCTGCTTTGAATTTTTGTCATAGCAATAAAGATTCTTCCTTGCTTCATTTAAATGTGCTAATACTTTTTATGTTTGTTTTTTTTGGGGGGTAATTTTACAGAAGTGCTCAATAATCAATTTCCCAAACTTTTATTTAGGTAACTTAATAAATGAGGGGATTAACATAGTTTTTCTTTTGATTTACTACATTTGCAGAAACAGAATTAGTCTTTTTTGTCATTCCCTAAACATTTTCCATTTCTGTAACAGCTTCTGATAAATAAATATAAAATGAATCAACCAACCAAATTAGAGAATCAGATATAATACTGGATAATGGACCTGTCATTTCAGAAAAAAAAGAAAAAAAAAACAAACCAAAAAAAAATGGCTCCAGTCCAGATTAGAACAAATTGGATAAAGTCCCAGCTGTGTGAAATGAGTGATTCAGTTTGGGGATTTTAACCGAATTCAGCGCTGAGAGAATGGAGGCCGTTATGGAATTGACCCGTAAGGCTACTCTTTGTGTTGGAGAAAAGCACAAGGGTCAGATCACACCCAAACACACCGTCTATTGTTTGTGTTCTTTGAAAGAAACAATGCAACAAATGTGCTCAACATATCCCTTTGGAAAAATAAAGCCAAACCACTCCTGATCAATCCCGATCTGACCTCAAAGTTCAAATCCCTCGGCTTCCTTTTGAAATCTTCAGTATAGCCCTGTAAACTGAAAAATGTTATGAGCTTGTACCTCCAAGGATCGGATGTTTGTCCAACACATCCCACAGATGCTTGATTGGATTGAGATCTGGGGATCTCGAGATATGTCGTGTTGCTCAACCCGTTCCTGAACAGATTTTGACAGGCCTCATTCTTCCACTGCTCCATGGTCAAGATCTGATGTTCATGTGTCCAATGGAGGCTCTTTCAGTGATGTACACTAGTCAGCGGGGTCACTCGGACCACTCTGCAGCTAAACTCAGCTAAACTGTGATGCTCTGTCATATGAATTCCTTTCTGTTCACTTTTTCAGAGGTTTGTGCTACAGGAGCTCTTCTGTGAGATGGGGCCTAATGGTCTGGTCACCATGCACATCACCGATCTTTGGGTAACCGACCTTGTCACAGGTTTGAGTGTGCTTCCTTGTAGCACATTTGATCAATTCTCCTCACTGAATATCGGGCAGGAACACCACACAATTCCTGTTGTTTTGGAGAAGCTCTGACCAGGTTGTCTGGTCAGATAGGCTCTTGTCAGAGACGCTCAGATTTTTACACTTGCCCATTTTTCCTGCTTCCAACACATCACCTTTGAGGACTAACTGTTCGCTTGCTGTCTGTTATATCCCAAATCTTGACAAGTGCCACTGTAACGAGATAATTGGTGTTCTTCACTTCACCTGTCAGTGGGTTCAGTGTTCTGGCTGATGGGTATAAATCACACCTGTTTCCCTTCAAGTCATATCATTGATTTTCAGTTGCATCTAAGTCAGAGTTATGAGCCCCTACTTCTCCATCCATTTGCCCCTCAGTTCCCCAGTTTCCCTAAGATAAGAAGCATCCCTACAGCTTTATGCTTCCATCACAATGTTTCACCTCCTGGAAATGATCTTTTCCATCCCCTCCCATCTGGCAAGAGACTCGGATCCATCAGGACCAAGACCTCACGACATAAGAATAGTTTCTTCCCCAGTGCAGTCAGCCTGCTGAACAGTAACTCACTTACACCAAGATGAGCCTCCCATTAAGA
>JAOTRN010000001.1:1521537-1534000 GCA_028566695.1 Bagroides melapterus
CTAGTACTGTAAAGTGCTCTTTGTTGATCCCTTTGCTGTACCTGGCAATAAACCTTTTTCTGATTCTGATTCTGATTGTGGTTGTATTTTGTTAACTTTAAACTCCCTAAAATTGTTGTGATGCACGTTTTTTGTTTTTGGCCATGAAATCCTCTAGGACTTATAGTTCCTATTTGTTTCCTGGGGGCCTCTATAAGTGTTTTTTTCTGGTCTTGTAGTTTTGATGGACAAGTTGCTCTAAGGTAAATTCACAACCTTGGAAATCTTTGTTGGAGAGTTGTTTTGGGGGCCGTTTTATGGAAGTGAATTAGTTAGTAAACAGCTGATTTTTATTCATGATATCAAGATATGTCACTTGCTGAACTCAGGGTTGAGAAGACCTCCTCGCCCTCACCTTTTCTTCCTTGCTGTCTGTCTGTCTCTGACTCTCTCTCTCTCTCTCTCTCTCTCTCTCTCTCTCTCTCTCTGGTCTGGCTAACAGCTCGAGTTTATCTCTGTAGCTGTCACACCGTAGCTCCCTCTCAGATCTGCATTTCATCCTCAAAGGCCACACTTACAGATTGTCTCTCTCAGCCTGCTAAGTGATGAGTATTACTGAAGCCCAGCTTAAACCTGTCGGTCCGTCTATCCACCCGTCCGCTCACCGCTTGCTCATAAACAAACGCAGACAGAGTTATGACCGCTCTTCCAGGCCTCTCAGGGTTAATCCCTCCGATTACACACCGGCCGAGCGCTCTGCCGTTTGTCAGAGCCTGATTGGAGTGTTTATCCTCAAGCCTTAACACATCAGCTTCTCCTGAGCCTTTGATGGACTTCCCTCAGGACTGCTCACTAATGTTGTGTTCACTACTTAATAAACTCCGGGCTTTCCCTCAGGGCAGCTCTGTAGGTTCTTTTTTTTCCCTAAAATACTCAGTCACTAAACTTAAAATCCTGTCGCAATCATCCTCAGTTCTTTAAAACACTTTAATTTAAATATAAGCAAGAAAGAAAGAAAGAGCCTTATTTAAAATAATTCTTCAAAATACAAAGAAAGAAGAAACATTTTTTAAAAAATTAAATAAAGAAATGTAAAATGGGATGCAGATTATAATCAAGAGAACAAAAAGAGAGAAACCGATAACAGAGAGGGGAGGATTAAAGAAAGCAAAAAAGAAATGCAGTCATTTTTAATAAAAACTTATGGTGGTGAATTTTTCTCACATCTCAGAATCTCTTCATTTCACAGACAGATGGTTTTTAGAAATCTGATGATGCGGAGGAAAGGAGCGGTCAGTTTATCTGATCGCTGTCCAGCTGAGGACAGTAGTGTGGAAACACTCTCACAAACACACACACAGTGTTGGTCTCCTCGGAGCCTGTGCACTGGTCTGAGATCAGATTTTGGCTCTGCTTACACTTTAAGGTTCTGATCTGTGAGCCTGAGACACCTGAGAGCACACAGAGGCAGATGAGATCTGACAGAATTGGAAAAGTGGGTCGACTCTGGTGTTTGTGCAGCTGCAATCGTCAGGGAGAATTCGAGTGACACTGACGACCTCTTCACGTGTCTGATAGTCATATCGTTCTTCTCACAGTAAGGAATAAAACATGTTGTCTGGTGCAGTTAAAGGAAAAGAATCCGCAAGGTGGTGGAGTTTCTCTTTACCAAGAAAGACATGAGAGTGAGTGAGTGAGTGAGTGATGGTAGGAAAGGAAAACAAGTAAAATGGAAAAGAATGAATAAAAAATGAGTAAACAAAACAAAGTTAAAAAAAAAAAAGAAGAAATTAAAATGAATTTGAAATTTGAAAAATGAAATTAAGGGAAGGAAACAGATAGAGGGGGGACAAAGAAAGAAATTGAGAGGAAAAATACAAAGCAATAAAATGAGAAACAGACAACATAAATAGACAAGAAAGAAAGAAATCCTGGTTTAATATGAAATTTTAAAGATTAAAATAAGGAAAGAATACAGAGAAAGATAGAAAAGAGAATAAAATTAATGTTCAAGGGTGAGTAGAATATGAAAGGCTGACATCCTGGAGAGATTTTTTTTTTATACATGAACATTAATTGAATCACACAATTGCTTGATTAGATACCTATGAATAAGCAGGTGTTCCTAATAAAGTGGCCAATGTTCGTGCCAGATCTCGACTCGGCTTGCAGATCTCATCGTTCTTCCAAACGATCTGAAACAACAAATACGCAGCGCTACCATTAACAAGAGCTAGTTGTGTAGCCACCTGATCTTTGTAGCCATCTTCCCTCTCTTCTGATAGACGCTTTTGTTTTTCTGTCTGCGCCGTTTCCTTTGTCAGATCGACAGCAGCGATATGTTGATTTAGCTTCCTTTCTCTGCAAGACAGCACACGGATTGCTTCACCTCATGGGGAAAAAAGCTGCTGTTGCTAAAAATGTACTGATTAGCAGTTAGCATGACCATATGTTGACTTATTTATTATATCTTTTGTACCTATAAAAGTTATCATGCTGAAAATGTAGCAAGCTTCGTCTATTAGCCTAGCACTGCACTTAACCGTGTAAGCAACAACATGTGAACTGAAACAAAGCCAAGTGGTCAACTTTTCCCAATGGGGCTCTAAAACGCCTCAAACATATGAACATGTTAGCTAGGAGACACATAGGTCAGCAAGCGCAAACTGTAGAATTGGTACAATGCCGAAGATGACGCGTGCTAAACACATCTGTGTGAAAAGCCGTGGGATTAGCGGTTCAAAACTGACCAATTTTAGCTAATCGTAGTATCTACAGTTGGGATTTTATTTTTTTTAATAAGGGTTTAAGAGGGAATTATTCAGTTAGCGCTAAAAGTGTCTGGAGTCGTAAAAGCACACAGACAACAATGTAAAGCTAAATCTTTGGCTATAAAAGCTGAAGTGTTTGCAAGTGTGCGGGTGTGCGTGGGGGTTTACAATGGGGTCAGGAACTAATTGTCCGAGACTTGAAGGGCGTTCTGGGCTTCTGACATTTCCGTCAGCTTTATCGTACCCAGTAAAGCCCAGCTGATCTTTGGGTCCTGCGGGTTAGCCATAAAAACGATGTGTAAAACCTGTAGGAATGTAGAGAGAAGGTCAATGCGAGCCCTCGGTGTCCATCTGGTCAGTAAGCGGACACCCTTTAGAGAAGAGGCTTTATTGCATCCCCTTGATCCCTGGGCTTTTTATGCCTCGGCATGTCAGACCCCGCTGAACCACATCTACCAGATCAGGGAGATGTGTCAGTCATTGTGTTAAACTGCTGCTGCTCAGGAGCGCTAACCATTAGAGATCGTTCGCTCTGTTTATGTGAAAGCAGCATTTGGTCACTCCATCAAGCAGGCATCTGAAAAGAGCAAACAGATGTGGGCGGGAGTGAGTGGGGGCAGGTAAGGTGAGAGGGAGCTAAACGGTTAAGCTTCTGTGAAAAGAGATTTACAGAACGCAACTGTTGGGTCTGCTAATGCTGGGCCACAACCACAAATCAGTAAACTGTGTCTTTGTGTATTTGCTGTCATTTGCGTTACCAGTTTGTTTTGCACTTCCAGTTCTCCGTCGTCTGGGGTTTCAGATTCTGCTGGAACATTAACTTGACAGCAATATACCACACTTTGGTGTCACACAATTTGGTTAGTTGATGAGCAAAGACTTGATTGGTGTTTAGTGGTTGCTTCTTTAGCTTCTTTAACATTGTAATTGGAGCTACAAGGCTAATGCAGCTAACTAGCTAATGTACACTAGCATTTCTTACCGTATGTGAGTGTGACTACAGAATTTGATTTCTCGCAGTTCTACACTAATTTGTTATGATGCTATAAAGCAGTTGGTTGTTGGACAAATCATACGGCCTGTGGTCTGACTTTTTTTTTTTCAGTTCCCCACTCAAGGCTTTTGCTCCTCTCTGGAATTAGTTCCCAGAAAGAAAACAAAGCTAGCAAGAAGCCAAGCACATGAAAAGGAATGCAAACTACCAACGTTCACACTCACTAGTGCAGTATTTAATTTGTCTTTAGCCAGTTTAGCTTTAGAAGCTATATATTCATAGCTACTAGTAAAAAAATGTGTGTGTGTCCTCATGCATGGTGTGTACTCAATCCAGCCAAAACTATTTACATACCTGAAAATACATATCTGTGAAAGAAAGCCCCTCTCGAAGGCATTTAATTCTTATCTTAGCAAATAGCAGCAAGTTAGCATCAAAGTATTTGGGATCATGTTATGCAGGGTTATGACCCATTACCTACAAAATCACAGGAGATAAATCTGTAAAGAAAAAGTATAAACCTATGTTAGATTTTACAAAATCTATACTACTGTTAGCAAGTGGCAAATATGCTGTTATCTTTTTTTGATAGCAAACATTCTGAGAAAAATATAGAGTAAAAATTGGAGCCATTAAAATAATCCTCTGTTAAAATCTTTAGTTCTTCAACATATTTCCAGTGATGTTGAAGTAGAAAAGGACAGACTCTTTGATTTACGTACTTACTTATCCCTAATTTCTGAAATGTTAGCTCGCTAGCATAATAAGCACTCTGTATACAAAATAATGTTACTTGCTAGCTGTCACAAAAAACAAGCTGCCGGTAAGTGTTAATATGACAAGAACGTTCTTCCAGAGGATTTATTTAGAGGACTAATAACACATTTATTTTTTTATCACATAAAACAAGATGTCATTGAAGTCTTTTTTTATAGCTGAGGCCAATTTAGCTAATTTAGCTGGCAGTTAAAGGTTTGTGTATTCATTCTAAAGCTGTGACCTTGTGTGTGTGTGTGTGTGTGTGTGTGTGTGTGTGTTATTGGGTTTTTACTGTAATAATGGAAAACAGATCGTCTCTCATGGCTTCCTCGAGATGATTCAATTACAGCATATACCCCACTGTCAAGATCAGGTTGGGTTTCGCACATCGTCAGTCATTTTGCCGCATGTAACATTCTCAAAACCACAAAGGACTCATGGGTCGATGCAGTATTTTTTTATCTGTTCTGCCACGAGTGGGGAACTGAAACACAGAAAAGCCACCAGCTAAGCATGTGTCGATGTAACATGTTTTAATGGAATATTATTACAGAAGGTCGGGATTGAATTAGCGTTTCCTGTTTCCTCTTCAGCTCTTCCTCCTGCACCTACAGGAGGTGAACTATTCAAACCAAGAACATACTATGTCCCAAAGGCATCCAGTCAAACCGCGTCAAAAAAACCCCAGAAACTCCAAAACATTCCAGAACATTCCACGCCACAGACATTTGCTCTTGTGCCCAGGCAGAGGAAGAAGAACGTGTAGGTTTTGTGAAAGAAACCACTTGTATTCGATTAATTGGGTTTCTGAAGAGCTCTTCCCTCCCAAAGGCCCAGGCGTCCTTTCTGCCTTTATGCTCGCTGTTTCTTTTAACTCTTCATGTCACTAATTGTTGGTGTCGCTCAGACGGAGGAGAGAATAAAGAGGTGGAATTCATTTGGGCTCTAATACCGAACATGTATTGTGCAAGCTTGAATTGTTTGGTTCTCCACCAAAAGCAGCATCGACATGTGGGGCTTCAATGCTGGACAGGTTGCCAGATCTACACCACAAAAGCCATTTACATGGTCCATTAAAAATCAAAGATTGAACTAATTATCAAGATCTTAAAGCATCGTGTCTAAAGATATTATAAATGATGTCAGTTTTATGGAAATATTACAGACATGGCAACCCAAGTGTTGACCATAAGTAATATTTGCTTTATTAAGTTTAATAAAGATTTATGGACATTTCAACTGAATAAGGTTTAAAAAAAAAAAAAAATGATATCACTTGATATCAAATTTGAAATAGATTTTTATGACTTGAATCCAAAAGACAAGTCATGCTTTAAGATAGAATTCCAAGTAGATTTTCTAGATTCCTTTATTTAGGTGAAACAGCTCTAACACACAAGATTGGCAGATATTGCAGCTTTTAAACCTGAATAAAAATTTAGGGATAGAAAATAATGACTGAAGAATTTTTTTTTTTTTTATAAGTAAGACTGATATGATACATGAAAGCAAAGATACAAAGCTATGAAGTAAATCTAATTGGAATCGATTACATTGCCAGGATTTCCAGGGGCATGTTGATATTGATAATCTCAGACATTTTTTACTCAAGGACTCCAGACCAGATGGACTGAATGTACAGGCATGTGCAAGGAGCATGGAAATAATCATCAGTGGAATCTGGGCAGGGTTTACATTAGTTACTAATGTTCAAATTCGTCTGGTGTAGTTTACACGCTGTGTATTAAAGCGAGGCTTAGCGTTGCAGAGCTGGAGAAGGCAGGGAAAGATAAAAAAAACTAAAAACATGATTCTTTCGTTATCGCAGTGGAGATGGTGGATTAGACCACTCAGATACACCACTCTGAGAAAACGGGCAACACTGAAAAGTTTTCAGGACAGGAGGCTTGTATGGGTGACGCTTAGATTTACGTCTAACAAAAAAAAAATTCTGTAAAGTCTGCTTGCTTGGTATGTACGTTTTAGGTTAATACTTCATTCGTCTGTGTTTGTAAAGCAGAGTGGCGAGGTATCAGCCTGAGAGATTTACTACAGAGGAACAGAGATAGGGATGAATTAGCATCCATCACACACACCCACTGAGCTCTTTTATTAGCATTTCATAGAGAGAGCTAGCGTCTAACACGCACAGTGATTTAAAGCACTTCTTCCACAGTAGACAGTCTTCACACTCACCGCTAATCTTTGCTCGCTTCAAACAAAACCAAGACCGATGACTAGAACAGGAAGGATTTGTTAAGTGAGAGAAATCATGTGTCTTAAACAGGGCAAGCTAAATTTATAGGCAGTCTTTTATTCAGAGTGTTTATTTAAGCAAGATTATCTTGCAACAAAAAAAAAAAAGATTTTTCACAGGGATGTGGAAAACGTCATGACATATGGATCCTGACAGAAACCAGAGAGGTACAGCACATGCAATAGAAACTGTTCTGAGGAAAAATCTCTCCAGGCAGCGAGTAGGTGTTTGATGTGCGATATTCTTTTGCTAATGCTAACTAGTAATTAGTTGTGCACTATCATCACAGATTTTCTTCCGATGTCTTTAATAGAACTGTATTTTTTTTTTCTTCCTCTGTTTATCGAGTGATTATCTACAAAAGGTGATAATGTACAAAGCAACATGGTTTGACGCGATGCTAATAGCTAATAATGGCTAAAAATTGCTCCCTGCCTTAGCTGCATTATCCTTATCAGAGATAAAGAACATTAGAAAGCCCAGGACCTGCCTGTGATTTGATGTAAGTGGAAAATACGGAAATCTTAGCATGCACTTAACTGTTCCTGTAAAAGAAAACGGAGGCTGTTTCCTCCATACAGAGTGAAGACATTGCTGCTAGCTTTGAACTCGTATTCGGTCATATGGAAGCAATCGAGTGTGAAAGAGACACACGGAGGACTGTTTACGTTTGAACTTTATTTCATAATTGTTACAAGTGCTTCATAAATCAAAACGGGGCATGTCTGAGAGGGACACTGTACTTCATCGGGCTGATTTTAAAAATGTTTCCTGTTGGGGAAAAATAGCACTAAATTGTGTGTAATTAGGATCTGTAGCACCGTTAGCGAGGCTTGGTCACTTTTTAAATCTAAACGCAAACACGGGTTCGATATGATGATCGCGTATGATCAAACTGATCCACTGAGTGAGACGATCTTTCTTTGGGTTTTTTTTTCCATTCTCCATTTGTTGAATGCTGGTGATTCAGATTCTTCTGAGTCTGAGGGGAACCTGGTGTGCTCTTCTGCTGTTGTTGCTCATCCAAGATAGATGTTGAGATGCTTTTCTGCTTGCCACCGCTGTGATTATTTGAGGTCTTGTAGACTTCCTGTCAGCTAGGACTCAGTCTGGTAATTCTCCTCTGATCTCTCTCATCAACAAGGTCCTATATACGGGATGTCTTTTTGTTTTTCATGCTGTTTTTTTTTTTCTTTTTTGACGTGAACATTGATTGAAGCTCTTGTCCTGAATTTACATGAGGTGTTGAATTGTGTCGCTGCCACTTGATTGGCAGATTGGATAACTTCATAAATGTCCTGCTGTTCCTAATAGAATGACTGGTGAGCGTATACAGTCTTCTGATAACTGATTATTTGGGACCAGGGTTTTAGTTAGCGCTTGTAGTTTTTTTTACCAACCGAAATTGTTTTTGTTTGGAATAATTTCTGTGGAAGAATGTTATGCTGGTTGAATAAATGACACCAAAAAAAAGTCTGCAATTATATAACAAGTCCAAGATTAAAATATTCTCCAGAGTTTAAATGTTGAACCCAGTCTTTGACCTTAGGGCAACAACAGACCAAGCTTTAATCTTCTGAAAAATCTCCAGAGAAATGTAGAATTATGGACAAAGAGAGAGAAATGAAAGAGATCCATGTGTCTTTGGGAGCTTGAGAACTTCTAATTGTTCCTCATTAAATACTCTAAATATTCGGTGTAGCTTCATTACACTCAACTCTATTCTCTCTGTTCTGTGTGATCATCATGTCGTCGCTCTGATATTATGAGCCATCAGCTGGATGTTGGCGCCTGTCGATTGTTTTGGAAACTTGTGGGTTTTTCACGCTCAGCAATCTCTAAAGATTATACAGAATGGTGAGAAATCTAACAAAAAAAAACCCAGCGAGAGGCAGTTCTGCTGGAAAAAAAACAACTTGATGATTAAAGGGGTGACTGTGAGAGCAGCTACGCCGAGGTCCAGCTGAAAATTTGCATACTTCAAATGAATTATAGATGATGATAGAATCGAAACAGTTATTTGAAAGAAATGGAAGAAATCTGTTTTCCTGTTTATCTTTTTTCATATTTTTAAGGGAAAAAAAAGGTGAAGTCAGGTGGATAAGATGCCCTGCGTTTTGTAGAAAATAAAGAGTCTTTGTGTGTTGGTGCGTTTGTGATGTAATAGAGTGGCTGTGGCGCGTGTACTTCACCTCATCTATCTCCAGCTGATCTTTTTGTTGTTTTTTGCCTCTGAACACACACAGTGAAGATGAGATGTTTATGAGGGAGCAGAAGCCCGTGTGTGTGTGTGTGTGTGTATGTGTGTTTTACCTCAGGTTTGTTAACAGAGCTGTAGGTCATGAACTGTGTGAAATTACACAAGTGTTTATCACTGCTTGTTAGACAGACCGATAAGAGAGACGTGCAGTTTGTCAGCATGTTTTGTGTGTGTGTGTGTGTGTGTGTGGGGTGATCTGTCTGTCCAAGAATCAGCATGAGTAGCCGTTCACTGTAACACAGTTCATTCAGAATCAACCAACTGAATTTGTTGGGGGTGGGGAGGGGGAGGGCAGCTGTTAGGGTGGTGTGTGTGTGTGTGTGAGAGAGAGAGAGGGGGGCAACCAGTCAACATCTCACCCAACCAACACCATCTTGCCAAACCAACAACCAGTTAATTCACCACCTAACCCTCCAGTCCACCAAGCCACTATCCATCCAAACCACTTAACAATCTCACTGCCCAACCAACTAAAGCACCAACCATCAACCAAACCGATGTTTTGCTCATGAACATTGCCTCAGCTTCTTTGTTATTATTTGAGTAATGCAGAGTGACATGGTTTATTACACCCTCTAATCATAAACATTACTCCTTTAACCTCACCTACAGGTGACAGTTTACACCACCCTTCATTTATGAACGTAAAAAAAAAAAACTTGTATCCAGGAACTAGTCATGTTTAGCAGAACCCATAATGCCTCTTAACACGCTGTTTTAACATTAGCCAGTTCTTCAGGGACTGTGGTTTTTAAATAAAGGTCCGATGTGTGAACAGCGACCCGGGGCTCACATGTTTTCGATTAGCCTGTAATCGGATCATCACGCCTGACCGTGATGGGTTTGAAACTAATACTCCCACATTGCTTTAACAGCCACATAATGGCCTACCAGAATTCAGCGTCCCTTACACCTCCGTAGAACTTTAGACCTAAATCAGCAACGTCTCCGTTACTGCTGCCTGTATTTGATATTATTCAGGAATCTAATTAGCCTTTTGTCATTTTTGGCAAGATTTATAGACCAAACCGTTAGCGTTTTAGACCTTAGAGCCAGTAAATGGAGCTAAGTGTGTTTTAGTGTCGGCGTTGATTACTGTGAAGAGCGTCTTAATGATGGACGTCCTGGAGAAAAGACAAACTTGGTGCTTTTTTTTTTCCAACTTTGATTCAAGACATGAATGTATAAATCTGGACTAGATTTGACTTTGATTTAATCATATATATGATTTAAAACCTTTTTGTAATTTGTACTTTTTAAAGACACTTTTATCAAGTTTTGATGTGGGATTTTTCCCGCTTCAGCAAGGATACGCACCACTGCTGAGACACACACACACACACACACCTTATCTGAGTGCTGTCATGTCCTGTTCTTATCTCTGTGCTGTTATAAAGCTCCTTTCATAAGCATTACAGAGGAATTTTTTTGCCCTGACTTTTTTGC
Source organism: Bagroides melapterus (assembly GCA_028566695.1). Lineage (NCBI taxonomy): Eukaryota > Metazoa > Chordata > Actinopteri > Siluriformes > Bagridae > Bagroides > Bagroides melapterus. The sequence continues at coordinate 1,532,004 of JAOTRN010000001.1, forward strand.
TTTTCATGACACTGTGTACTGTGTTTCGAACCCGTGAACTCTTCGATGGCTTCGTTTGCTTGTCTAGAACTTTTGTCATAAACCAAACATGGATTCTTTATTGTTTTGGAACATATCGATCTTTACATTTTGATCACAAAAAGAAAAACAATTTTTTTTATAAGTGCATGTTGAACTATAGAGATTTTGTTCGCAATTAAATGATAGAAAGTAAATAAAATACATCCATTCTGAATATTACGGCACTGTATAATCACGCCAGTAATTTATTGTAGTTATAATTATTTTATTCATCAAAGTGTTTATTGTATTCAAATATTTCCATATAATAATGTTTAGAATCTGCTGCTGCCAAACTATAAAGATTCTAAACACAATCAATTTAGAAGTACTTCCTTTTAAGAGCTTTCGTTTAGAAAGGCAAACGGTACTCCAGAGTTTACAGAGTGTGTGTGTGTGTGTGTGTGTGTGTATAAGGGTTATAACTGTAAATCACGCCTCTACACACATACACACGTGCTCAGCGAGGAAGCGTGCAGTAGCTGCTGCAGCTTGTGTTACTGTGTGCAGTGTACACTCCAGGTTGGTGTGTGTAATAGGCTCAAAGCCTCTGTGGGGGTAAAACAACATTCTGTCTCACACACACCGATATATCAGGGGCAAAAATAAATATCACAGCTACTGTAGAATGAGTGGATCAAGAGAGAACCTTTTCAGACATTCATTTCAAATTTAGATTAAATTAAGATGAAAGAATTTTCTTTTGTGTGCACTAAAGAAAAGTGTCTTTATAGTTTCAAGAACATTTATTCATTTATTTTAATGAAATAAATTACATTCAAATTAATGAATTAGTTTTAATTTATTTTTAATCGATGTTTTTTCCTTTGTTTTTTTTTTGGAGAAGACATTTCATAGTTGCAGAACTTCTCTTTAAATATAATGTTTTTAATTCATTTATAAATCTTTATAAAAAAAAATTAAAAATTATTGTTTGTAATTATTTGATTTGGAGATTTTTACTTTTGTTTCTACACAAGTTTTTTCTGTAAAGTGCCTTGTTTATTATTATTATTATTATTATTATTATTATTATTATTATTATTATTATTATTATTATTAATCACATTTTCAGTTGATTCAGTTGTTTTTTTAATTTGTACTTTATTGGAAATGACATTTTTTTACTTTTAATTATTATAGTTTTTAATTTATTACTATTTTTAATTCATCTCAAGAAGCAATGTATTATGTATTCATAATTGTATTAATAAATAAAACATATTTAAATAACATTTATTTATTAAGCATGTATTTCTTTCTTTCTTTCTTTCTTTATTCATTTTTTTACTACAATAGTACCATAGCATCATGCAGTCACACACATTTTTTTTAATCAGCTGTAAATCCTAAACGTTTTGTCTGAAAGTGATCTCTCAAGCCTCTGAACTGTAGTTTCTCAGTAGAGATAACTCTGGGTTTGATCTTTAAATACAATTAAACCTCTCATGACTAAATATGTGTGACGATGGAAGGTGACCGAGATCCTTTAGATTATCTCTGGTTTTTTTTTAAATTATTATTATTCTTTCCCTAGACGTTGGCACCTGAACGTGAGCTGAATGAACAGAGTCTTTCAATCAGAGGCTGAGGAACACCAGCATGTCAACAGATCCAAATCACAAACAAGAGCCAAGGTCCAGGGTATGCACCAGGATGAAAAGGTACGGGCTCCAAGCCAACAATTTTCCCCAAATAGATAAACTTTTTTTTTTTTCTCAAAGTCACAGTGGTATTTGACTATTTTGCAACCTGGGACAAGCTGTACCCTTAAGAAACTTCATGAGTTACAGAGTACCAACATAGAACACGATGAACAGTCCCTTTTGAAGTAGTTTTCCATTTCATCATAATAGGAATTTTTTTCAATTCAATTCAATTTTATTTGTATAGCGCTTTTAACAATGGACATTGTCTCAAAGCAGCTTTACAGAACA
>JAOTRN010000001.1:1535642-1578780 GCA_028566695.1 Bagroides melapterus
ACTCCCTTAGATGGAAGAGGAAGAAACCTTGAGAGGAACCAGACTCAAAAGGGAACCCATCCTCATTTGGGTAACATGGTTTTCATGAACAATATTGCAACAAATTGAAATGAAGTTGAATTAATTTCAAGGGTTTTTTTTGTTTGACTGTGCCTCAGGATTTCACAGGACGAAAAACAAAATCTGTTGTAATGTAAGAAATGTCGTAAAATTGTATAGATTTAAAAAAATTTCCCATGGTACTGTCTGTTACAAAGCGTTGACACTGGAGACTCCTTCCATGAACTGAAATCCACTCAAAAACAAAACAATTCACCATTTTTTTTCTACACATTGTTCGATGAAGCTGTTTTTTGATATACGTCTTTAATATAAAATGAATAATATATGTGAGTATGTGCAGGTTGTACGATTCTCATGACAGCTCGTAACTGAGTCTTTGCTGTTCTTGTCAGTAGCAGTTCACTCATGAACGCTGGACCTCAGCTGGACATAAATCCCAAATCCATAAAGCAGTTCCTGAGTTAGCAGGAAACATGGTCCTCCACGGTATTCATCCAGAGGTTGATATAGTCCACCTGTGGTTTTTTTTTTTTTTTTTTAAATAATGAATTTCATAAAGCGGGGTCTAAATATCACAGTATTTGCACTAGCAATGAGCCGGGGTCTGTCCAGGGATGAGCTATCGGACAGGGAAATGTATAAAGCGACCGACATCTCATGAGTTCTGCCTTTAAGGATGAGAATTTGAAAGGTTAAACGGTTTGGTATGTTTGTGAGCATGGCAGCCTGTGGGACCGTGGGTCCTGCCGAGAGCTTTTTCTTCTCCACACGGTGCCAGTTAAAACAGCGAGGTCGCCGGATAATAACCCCAGATCTGTCCAAACACTGACAGAGAGAGACATGATGCCTCATGGTGAGGCAGGAGGACGTGCAGGCACGCCGGGTTTCACCGCTCCTTCATGGCTGGGTGAGTGTGAGCCGTGTACCATGAACGACACCGTGGGTGTTTTAGTTGGCAGTGAAGACCAAAACCTGTCAAAACCTCCCGGAAAGGGCCTCCTAAGTGGACAGGAATAAGAAGGAAACACCGCAACAGCGTGCTGTGGTTATTATTTTTTTTTTTTAATCATTATTCTTTCTTTAAAAAACCTTTGGAGTTTCTCCTTTGTTGCTTGTAATGAGATCGTTTATCTGTCCTACCGCTTTACTCCGATTGTTGCCAGACGTACTGAAATATAATTCACACTTAAAGTGGAGGGAAACCGGAACGTTCACACTGTCGGTCACAGAAGAAGAAGATGAACCGTTGCCAGACTTTTTTGGGTAGTTTAGCTAAGGTACATTCAAAATGTTAATAGAGAATATGATGTCATACGTTAAATTACATATTCATATATTCGTTGTCATGCTTGTTGGCGTATTAAAGAAGGAGGATTTTCAGAAGACCCTTGAATGCGCTGTGAACCGTTCCAATATTGGTGAGCTGTGATTCGTTGGTAGGAAAAATATGGATCAGTATTTGGTCATTGGACTGTGGTGATTAGTTATTGTTCATTTGGTGAAGTGGAGATAAATTTAGTTTTTAGGAACAGTGACAATTGGTCATTTGGAAATTTAAATTATTGATTGGTCTTTGGACACTAGTGATCAATGATTGGTCACTTTAGAACAATTGTGATCATAGACTAGATGTTGTTTACAGTGAAGCTCAACGACTGGACATTTGGAACGCTATTGATTGATCAGTGATTGGTCATTTGGATGAGTGGTGGTCATTGATTGGTCATTTGGAACACAGTGATCAGTGACTAGTTACAGCAGCTGTGACGTGAGCTGGAGTACTGTATCAAGTGCGGGGCAGTATCTAAAACATCTGCTCAAAAACTCACTAGGGTTTACCAGCTGAATATAAGGGAATACTTCTGTGCCACTTCACACTGGAATTAACCTGCCTTGGGTTATTCCTACAGATCATGAGGTAAAAGATGCCGCAGGCTTTCTGAAAAACACGTACACAACAATGGTAAATAATAACAATCGTAAACACATGACCAATCCTCCCCATGCACGTGTACAGTCAGATATGTCGAAACTATTGACTGTTTTTGTCAGAATAATCATACCACTGGCTCGAGGACACAGTGGACAGTATAATGGAGATTTCCTGCCAGTTGTTTTTGGCTCTGATGCTGTGAACACTGTTCGGGAAGAAGCCACATTTTCCGATTATAGTGAAATCTTGTCTATTTTTGTCTCTCTCTTGCCCCCTCATACTACTTTCCCCCAGAGGTCCAGTGTGTTTCCCAGAGAAACTGCATGCGTAAGACTTTTTTTTAGCAAAATTAATTCACTCACACACACCCGCACACACACACACACACCCACACACATCCTAAGACACAAATGCACTCGTTCATCAGGTATAGAAACACTCAGCTGTGCTGTTGTCCGAGCAGCCCATAAATCCCCAACACTTCACTACACTGTAACTTCACGGTCGCGCCAAATGACAGTAATATATTTCTGTTCTCGTTCTCTTGACTCCACTAATAATCAGGACTATATACTACTTTACATCCATCCCGACCGAGCATGTTTGCACCTTTCCCATCATGTAACTCGTACTCAGGGAAGTTGGAGGAGTTCCTAAAGATTATTAGTTGATGACAGTAACGTTCTACTCAAGCTTGTAGAATATAATACCTACAATCCCCAAACACAGCCAAGAGTACCAATACTTTTATAATGTTATACGCTAATTAAAAAAATACACTGCAACATAGTTGTTTGTTTTTCTTGTCAAAATAGTATTTAATATATATTAAATATTTATTTAATATTTACAGGTTCAATATATTCGCTCCCAATTTAGGGTACGTCAAAACGAGCGAATATATATTTTGCGCTACGTCTGATAAACTCCTATTTCAGATCCAGCCACAAAAAGGAACGCCGATAAACAAGTATTGGCACCCTACGTTAGCGTTCAAGCAAATGGGCTGCGTCTAATGCTTCAGAGTTGACGAGACTGGGGAGGAGGTGAAGTTCTCGGGTTTTAACGTTAAATAAATCTACATCCCAACTTTCTGTAAGAAGCAGTTTATTTAATGTTTATGGAAGGATTCTCCGGTGTAAGTTAAGTTTCCCGTTTCATTGCCCTCCAGACGGAAATTTCTCCGTCTCCACATTCATTCGACTCTGTCTTCACCTCTACGGACATCGGGCGCGAGTTATGCCGAGGATACGCTACAGAGCCTGCCTTAGAGTGTGCTTTTATCTGAGAGTTTCTTCCAAGGTTGTGTTTAATAGCATTCTGTCACGAGGTTCGAAAATTCTGTCAGGATCTAAAATTACGGCCTTTACGTTTCATCTCATGCTGATATGCAATGTAAAAGATGAGACTGATATTGGTATAGAGAGAGAGAGAGAGAGAGAGAGAGAGTACAAGCTTGCTTACATTCCCCAGAACACTAAAAGCACAGATATTCCCCAGTCTCCACAGTGGACACGTCGCATACTTGTCTTTTGTTCATCTGTGTTCTGTATCGAAGCCAAATGCACTTGAGCACATTTTCATTCGGGTGTTTTTTCTTCACCCTCTTAAAAGGAGGGTTTGAAGATAGAATCGGTTATTCGACGCAGCAAAATGGCTCCCTTATATAAACATTCTCGATGGAGGTGACAGAGACGTGGGCGTAAGGGTTTGCAGCTCATGTCCAGACGCAGCGTCAAAGACACAACACGTGTATTGTTCCATCTCAACTTGAGACGTGACGCTGTCTGAACGTGAAGATGGCTCCGAAACGAGTGCAACAGAGGCAGGATTTCGGGTTGAGAGAGCAACCGTCGGAGAGGAGAGTCAGCCAGACGACGCCGCTGACAGAGTCTCAGATTAATAACGTCTCATTGGCCAAATTTTTTCACCCGAAAAGCAACAGGTGTTTTTTTTTTGGTTTTTATTTATCATTTTTAGGATTTGTGTATTGTGTGTGAATTGTTCTGTATATCCATCTGTACGCTAGACACACACAGCTGTGATGGATGAAAATGTCAACATATGCACGGCTACTGTCTTTGAAGGCCTCGTGTAGACAGATCGTCTCTGCTCTAGGAGCCATGTGGGATCTTCACAGCTGGCAAACGTACCGGCGATGCTACAGCTCGGTGGTGTTCGGCTTGATCAGATCTGTCACTGTTAGCGCTTATTATGCCAATAAAAAGAAAACAGCGCATGGAAGTAGTTATAGAGGTTTCTGCCTCAGCGCTGTGGAACTCATGAAGCTGAATGGTCCTGATAGGACTAGAAATGTTATAATTTCTATAGTTACCCACCATATACTCAGGTTAAAAAAATTTAAGGAAGGAGTCTTCAGCGTCAGGAAAATTCAAGCTATGGAGAATGATTTTACTCTTTGCGGTTTCTCTGGAGGTTGTGTCTGAGAATAAAGACAGGCTGTTGTTAAAGATATAACTGTTTGTCTCATTTATGTTTTTCTTCATGCTGTAGTTCCAGATCAAAACAAATCTAATTAGTTTTTGTTTAATAATGAATGCACTGAAATGTTTTTTTTCTTATTCTAGAAATATTTCCTGAAGGTTCGGGGGGTTTAATCTAATCCTGTGCCCTCAATGTTCACCCAGCCCGATAAGCTATTCATGGGTCATTTGCCAAAATTAATATCTCCCTTTCAGCAGAAATGGAGGATTGTGGGTAAGAGCTCGGGCTAACAGGCAGGATCGACCTGAATGCAATTAACCAGCCTAATGTTTTATTGAATGAATGCTCCAATGACCCAGGCCACGTTTTTATATTCGTTTACACAATTATTTGCAACGTAGAGCATATCTGAAACGTTGAACTTGCAGTATATGAAGCCACACTGATTGCGAAACTCTCTTATAGGTTTTGCTTAAAACTGATTTTAAAAACCCACCAGATTGAACAATCAACTGTAATAATGAGTTCACTAGTCACGTGATTTTGCATGTTCTTAGCTATACAGTAATACTGTACCGTACATGCTTATTTAGACCCCAAATATGACCCCAATCATGCTCCCAAAACACTTTAATTTAATTTTATTTGTTAGCTTATTACATTACCCTTAAAAAAAATAAATAAATTTTTGACATAAATAAAGTACAGTATCACCTACTGGGGATTTGTAACACAAGCACATACAGTATATACTAACGTTACCCCTATAATTCACAGAGCTATGGCTGTACTGTACTTTGTGATGTTTGATATCATTAAAATAACATTTTTTTTAATTTATATTGATTTTTTTATATTACTTTTATTACTAATTAATAAACTACATTTTCTTAAAAATTTTGCATTAAAAGCATGAAAATATATAAAATACCATGAAATTAGCTGTAAACACTTTTGCAGGATTTTGCAAGGATTTCGTGGGTCTGTGAAAAATTGGAAATTATTTAGGTTCCAATAAAAATGTTGTGGTTCAGTGAAGTCGCGAATCGTGAGATGCGGATCAGTGAGGTATTAATGTAATCATCTACAATATAAAATAGGCTAGCTATATATTTATACCAAAAATAATCAGTATTGTCCGTGTTCTTGTTAATCTCTGCTAAAATCTCTGGAAAAGAACATAACCGTACACATCAGTCATCATGATTTCTGTATGTATATCAATTCAGAAAATACACAGTGAACCAAACCTCTGGAGCCCAGGAATGATCTAATTAGGGGAAAAAATTGGATGTTAGATCATGTATTAACTGGATCAACATCAATCGTCAGCATTGCTAACAATAAAATGCTGATTCACTCCATACTAATGTTTTTTTCATGTAGATTTAAGTAATCCCAAGTATGTCAAGTTCAATAATATTTTCATTGGGCTTTTTTTTTTTTAAAGGATGTAGGGGTAAAGTTAGCTAGCTAATCTGTTCATTTTACAAAAGTTTCCACCCACTTTGATCGATTTGGCTCACCACAGCTAAAATTTTCTAAAGATCTTAAAGTGAAATATCTCAGAAGAAAGTAACAGATAGCAGATGTCTTTCCCATCCTGTGTCCTTTACCATTTCATGAATTGTCCGTTCTTTTGGGTGAATTTTAACCTGTTTTTTTTACCTTAGATTTTTCCAGTTTCACTGTATCAAGGGGTAAAAAAAATCACAGATGGTGTTCAACAAGATTCACAATGCCAGGTACTTATGGAAAAGATTGGTGAGGAAGTTGGTCGTTTTTTATTTGCCACATGATGAAAACGTAACACACTGAAAAATAAAACCTTCAATTTGTTTGCTTTTTTGTTGTTTATTTATTTTATTTATTTTTTTTTTTATATTTTTTTTTAAACTAAAGCATTAAACAGGAATTGACTGGAATTTCCTTTCAATCTCGAACTTCTTCAAACCTGCAATACTGGGTTTAGGACTTAAGAAAAGTCTCCACTACAAGAAATATTGCTTTTCCACTAGAGCCTGTGATTTAGCTCTCTCTAATCCCAGGAGGGGTCAAAGGTCACGGTGCTAATCCTGTGCATCTCCTTTACCTTACTGAAATCTGCCTCTTCATAAAGAGTTATTAAACAGTAGGGAGAGAGCAAGAGACACAGGCTTTTAGGATTTTTACCTGGATTTTTTTCAAGCTAACTGATTGGATTCGCTGAAGATCTGGTGAGAAACAGACATGTGAGCTGGCACGCTGATGGAAGACTGGATTGGACTTGTGGAGTGCGGCTGTGTCTCAATCAGCTCGCTTGTCAGGGCGCTGAGCAGGGAGTCAATGAGACACACCAGTTGTGCCATAGCAACTTGTCCATGTTTACAATTTTTGATTAAAATAAGATGGATTGTTTTCTGATTTTAATGTAGAAGAAAAGCTGAACGCTGTACGTTTATGTGAGAATATGTAATAAAGTCACTCTTGCGTAATGTGCGTAGAGGTTACTCTGGGTCATGAAGTCCTTACTGGTTTACGGGTCGCTCTCCATCTGTAACCCCAACCATCTAAAAAAAAAACCAGGAGTCTGACATTCACAGTGATGACAGATCTCTAAATCAGGCGTTTAGCCTTTCTCTCCGAATGGCGTTTATTTGCTGCTGTAAAACCCTCCCGCTGACGGAGCATGCGAGAGAACGCTGGAACTCAACAGGAAACTAGCTATAGGTTTCATTCCTCCGTATTTAGAAATCACGTCCAGAACGGGACGCCCCAAAGACAAATACGACGAGCCGTATGTTGAACGGTTTCTCAGACACAAGACCTGCAGGAGAACTCGTGTACAAGCTCATATTCATACACTCAGAACCAATCAGAAGCCTGGACACACCTTCTCCACCTTCATGGAGAAGCGTTCCTCGTTCCTTCATCTGGAACTGATCATCAGGGATATACTTTGGATGAGAAAGCACATAGAGGGAGCTGTGTCTTAAAAAAACAATGAAATAAATCATATGGATCTATAGTAAAGAGGGTTAATTCTCAGTTATTAGATGTTTCTGTGCAGTTTCTTGAGGAACCAGCGATGTGTTTATACATGGGGTGCCAAGATCAAACTCACTGCTAATAATAATAATAATAATAATAATAATAATAATAATACTATTCAGAAGAAGAATAACCCTTATATATATAAAGTTGGCTTTACGTGGTACAATGATCACATATTGCCAAAAATATTCACTCATGCAGGAAGAAACAGAATTCTAGAAATGTATCAAAGAAAATATGTCGAATGTGAAATATTGCTAATTCAACCAGCGAAAAATGTGCAGCATCATACAGACGTTAGCTAATAAAGAGTTACGATACAATGTACAGTGATGATAGTGGATAGTTTTTGTCGACATTTTTAAATATTTTCAGTATTCTGGTGAGCAGTTCAGAAATATTGGCACAAAAGCTTATACACTTTGGTTTGGGAAAGACTCAGACATTCCCTCCTCTCTCGGACACTCCGTCAATATTGACATTTTTTACTAAATTACTTTTAAGTCTGACGGCGTCGCTATAACGGAGCGTGACGGAGAATTCCCCTTCAGCATTTCTGCGTTTCTGAATCTTCGTCGTCATCGTCTTTTTTTCTAAGCTACCATCAACTGACCGTGTTACATTTTCATAAAACCCATAATAAAGTACGATAAAAAAAAAAACCAACACATTTTAGCTCCCTGAAATTGACTTCACTGAAATTGGAAATTTGCATGCCTCGAATTCCTTGGTGTCTAATGTATTTAGTCTGGAAAGCCATCAATTAGAGAACACGTACACAAATAATTATGCCAAGCGTTTTTTTTCCCCCGCTAGTAATAAACACCACTTGGTGCATGGAGAGCAAACAAAAGTGCTAATCTGCCCCATGTGTGACCCTCAGGGTGGAAATATCGGCCCGTTTACTGACCCTTTTATGTCCTCATAACTCTGACGTGAAAAGCGAATAAAGATCCAGGATCGGCTCTTGAACACGTTTCCTAAATTCCCAACAGCTCAAACGGATTCACTCGACAGTTCAATAGATATCCACTGAAAATGTAGTTGGTCCTCATAAACACTTTTTACATGAATTGGTGTTTTACAGCATGACGAATAAAAGGCGTAAAACCTGTTTTCTCAACACGCTGAGCTTATGAGACATAATAAACACCCTAATGTACACGTTTAAGAAACGTCTCCTCACTTAGCTATGGATGGACATTTAGGCGGAACGTGAAACAATAAATTGAATAATTTTTTTTTAAAAGCACTGATCACATGAACATTTGTAAATCAATTATTAGTTACATTTAAAAAAATAAGTCATATTTTTAAAACTGATGTGTAAGGAAATATAAGTAAAATAGTAATTGTAAGTAAATTTAAATAGAAATAAATTAATAAGTGAACAATTTGGTAATTTGGCTTCTCTACGTCGTCATCATGCACAAATTAGTTGAAATTCTGCCTTTACTTTGTTGTGGTGTTTTCTTTTTAGTGTACTACCAAAGACCACACATATTTTTGAAATAAATCAGATGCAACGACGAAAAAACGCAACTGTGGGACACTTTTTAAATATCAGTGGCCTAATATCCCTAATAAAAATTGCATAATATGGGAATAAATACAGAACTGAATAAAAAAAGGTGCAAAAATAAAATATTGAAATGAATAAATAAATAGCTAAATAAATGGAAGAATTTTTAAAAGGTATTTGAAATAAAAATATTTGGACTTGAATAAAAAAGAAAATAAAAATAATTTTAAAAAGTAAATAATTTTTCTTAAATATTTTTAATAATTAGAGAAATTAAAAGGGTAAATAAACAACAGGAATAAATAAATATGGAATTGAATAAACAGGGAGCAAAAACATGCAAATGGGAAAAAAAGCAGGAACAAATAATTTTTAAAAATAAATGTAAAATACTTAAAGAAATTAAGAATATACAGAAAGAGAAAAACAGAAGATATACATATAGAGAATGTATGTAAATTTATAAATGATGATTTGTTTGTTTGTTTTGAGGTTTGGTTCTTTTTACTCATTGTGCAGTCAGGTAGCTCAGACACTCTTTATTTCCAGAATTTTTTTTTTTAAATAAAACCTGAGTGATTTAATAAAATTGTGGATGATAATCAAAGTCCAGCAAAACTTATTTGTCTAGAGTTTTATTTCTGTTTTTCAAATGTAGTGTAAGATGTTTTATATTATTTATTTATTTAAAAGTCAAGTTCATGTGAACGCTGCCATCTAGTTGTTGAACCCCTCAGCTCCATGAGCCCCAGGAGCAACAGTCCATGTCCAAATGTTCCACAAGGGTGCAGTAAAATTCGAGCATTAGAGTGATTTAGGACAGAACGCCCAAGCAACCATGCTGCGTTTGTGTGTGTTTGGATTGGCGTCAGTGGTGAGGACGTTGACCTTTGATGCCATCATAGCTGGGTGGCTACATCATGTATATCTGAAGCTGGACATGGGAAAAAGAGAGAGGGAGAGAGAGAAGTAAAGGCATGTTTATTTTGTGAATTTCTTTCCAAACTGTTTCACCTAATCTAGAATTTTTTTTCAACTCGCAGAGCTTATCTGCTCATCCCCCTTTCCCCCTTTTTTCCCCACCCCGGTCCCCACAAACAAGACTGAGGTGGCAGGAAGAAATGGGGCACAGTAAATGTTTGAAGGGGCATTGGCATGGAAACCCACTAAAGTCACATGGTATGAATCCTCTTTTCTTTTGTCCCTCAGGCTGAAAAGTATGAGTTCTGCACTTCGTTTTAACAACACGGATGAAGAGAACGACAGTGGAAACGCCGTCAATGGTGAGACACCTGGCTACGTTTAATCCTCAGACCATTTTATTTATATGTGAGAAAAATTAGAAAATCGTACGCCTCCCCTTTAAAATTCTCAGCTCTTATTTATAGCGTCATGCTCTTCAGAACTTAAACGGAGTCTAGTTTTATTAAACCAAACCGGTGTTTAAAGAAGTATTGGCACCCTTTATGAATTACATTAAGGTTGCATTAAGGCAAAATGTTCATTGTTATCAGGTAGCAAATGTTCCCTATGTGATGTGATAAAATATTCCTTCTGTCACCGTCACGTAGATTTCAGAGCGTTTGAAATCTCCATGCTCTCGCTGTCTGCGTGCGTCCTCACCGTGACGGCCATCACATGCTGTGTTTCCCATGTCAAGCAGTGGAGGTGAAACACTTCCATCACAGCGCTGTTAAATTCTTCATTCTGATTGGCTCGGTGGTGTTCATATAAACCCATTGATTAAACGGTTATCATTGGCAGGCCCCGGAAACGCGCATGCGAGTACGACAGCGCTTGTGACCTGGACGAGGAGCCGGTGAAGCTAAAGGATGTGCAGAAGTCACAGAGTTTGCGCAAGTCTCTGCCACTAGAATCGTTCAGGAAGGACGAATCCGACATTTACTACATCCATACCACTCCACTTCCTGTCCAATGCAATGAGAAAAACGACTATGATGATCAGAATGATGATGATGTTCGTCCCACACACACCACACCGACACCAGCTGACCCCAGAGACTGTATCATCCTGGACCCACCCACTTTTTATATACTGCTATAGAACGCTAGAATTTTCCAACCGATTATGGGGAGGGGGTGTTCTCAAATTTTGAGTAAGATGGAACGTTCCAAGTAAAAACAATAGAATCCATATGAAGCTACAGGATGTTTTGGGATTTTAAACAAAATTCAGAAAAAAGGTCAGAATTGTAACGAAAAAAGTCACAAAATATAACACCAGTAGAGCACTCTGTTTTATTGTATTGTAAAAGAAGTGTGTGTGTGTGTGTGTCAGTGTATCAGAATCAAAAAGACATTTCTGATCTGATGAGTTAGGACTGGGTTAATTATAAATGAGTGGAGTTTGACTTTATGTGAGTGGCTGAGTCTCCCTGAACAGCCAGTCCAGCCCCTCCTTCCTGCCCTGTCGCTGCAGCTCGGCTCCGACCGTCTCACGGCACTGCCGGTGGTAATCGTTCAGCCAGTCACGCTGCGGAAGAAGAAGCACCTTTACTTATAAAATAAATATGCAGTGTTTATAGTATGTTTCAAGAACATTCCATAGAATCATAGCTGCCTAACACTGATACCACCCACCTGGCCCCACCCATCAGCTCTCTGACACCACCCACCTGGCCCCGCCCTTCAGCTCTCTGACACCACCCACCTGTCATGTCATACGTTAATTAAAACTCTATAAATAATGTCATTGTGTGTTTTCACCTCCTTCTGTGTCAGCAGCTCCGTGTTAATCATCTTCAGCTGAATGGGGACGAGAGTCAGAGGCTCGAACGTCAGACTGCCTCTGTTCCTGTAGTTATACTGAGAGAGAGAGAGAAAGAGAGAGGGGCAAATATCTGTCAATCCTTTAAATTGATGACGTCTGCATATTTAAAGCTGCTAATGACTCTTTTTTAAATGATTAACTACTAGAATGTTTTTATTTGACCAAAGAAACAGATATATGACGACAAAAGAGCTTACTTTAGGCTTTGCAGGAATGACCACAACGACGTTTTCCAGTCGGATTCCGAACGAGCCGTCCTCGTAATATCCAGGCTCTTTAAAAACAATAAATGATTAAAAAAAAAAGGGTTTTTGCAGTTTATTTTACTGTAAACAATCCTTAAACCTGCTATGATCCATACTGAAGAAAATGTGCATATAATAAGATACCTGATTGATCATCATCGTTATATAAGTTTTAACTAACTAACTATAACTAGGGATATATAAAAGAATGAAATGCATCCCAAACTCTGTGTGTGTGTGTACCGTCACTGAGGATCATTCCAGACTCCAGCGGTTCATCTGCGAAAGTTTTGTAGCTGATGCCGCAGGGTCCTTCGTGGACATTGAGGAAGCAGCCGACTCCGTGACCAGTGCCATGCAGGTAATCCAGTCCGGACTCCCACAGAGCGGCACGTGCAAATGAGTCCAGCAGGTGACCTACACACACACACACACATAATGTAGGTATTCTTTCCTCCTGCTCATTCAATCGCTAGTATTTCTTTGCACTCAGTCATATAGATGAAATGTAGCAATGATTAGCATTAGCAAGTTTAATATGTAACTTTGGAGCTTGTGCTTTCTTCATTTACATTGATCATCTAACATCTAATATCTAGGTACCTTTAGTTCCGTTGGGGAAAACGGCAGCGCTGACGGCAATGTGACCCTTCAGGACGTACGTAAAGCATTCCTGAAAGACAACAAAAAAGCGGAGAAGAGCAGGTGCTGAATAAATAGAGTGCTGTACACTTCACTTCCTGCAGATGGAGACAAAGGACACTGAGTGACTGTAACTGAGGTTAGTCCACTCGTCAAACATGACTCGAGAAAACAAATGATACATCATGAGATATTGAACAAGCACAATCACCTTCTCGTAGTCGGTCGGAGTCCCGAAGTGGACGGTACGTGTCACGTCCGTTGTCCCGTCCCTGTACACGTGAGGCAGTTGAAAATCCTACATTATTCAATCGCATGCTTCCCATTTGTACATCTTCAGCTGTCTAAAACGATCTTCCTAAACTTGTGTCCTGAGTGTGTGAGGATGTTTGTACGTACTTGTACTGTGCTCCGGAATCGATCAAGTAAACTTCATTCAGTGACAGAGTCCTGTTAGTCTCAGGAAGTGGCCTAGTCACGGAAAAAGAAACTCCATCAGTGAGCCTTATTGAGCATTAATACATCAAATATTAAACAGGTATGTGTGTGTTTAAAATGAGGACTTGTGACACACCGGTAGTGAATGATGGCACCGTTTGGTCCCACACTGGAAATGGTGGGAAAGCTGAGACCGACAAAATCCTTCTGTTGACTGGAAAGTGTAGAAAATATAT
This sequence comes from Bagroides melapterus, assembly GCA_028566695.1. Classification (NCBI taxonomy): domain Eukaryota; kingdom Metazoa; phylum Chordata; class Actinopteri; order Siluriformes; family Bagridae; genus Bagroides; species Bagroides melapterus. The sequence goes on from JAOTRN010000001.1 coordinate 1,548,991, forward strand.
TAAGAGTTTGATCATGTGCACATTTTTTTTTAAAATGAAACTCACCTGCGCAGTTCTTCGGCTTTATCCGCAGCCGATATCTCAGTCACTGTACCTTTAGGAATCTTTTTCAGAAAAAAAAAAATTAAATAAATAAAAATGATGTAAGTAAATAAATTGTATTTATTATTATTATGTAAAAGGATACCTCTTTCTCCAGCCAGGCAAAAAGCTCACACAGTGCCACTGCGTCTTTAATCTGAAGAAGATAAAAGCACATGTTGATAATGTACTATACCTCAGCGGACATCTTGCGATGTCACAGCATCGTGATATCCTACAAGTGACGATCAGTGATCATTGGGATTTAAAGTGTACTCACATGTGCGTTCTTCATGCCCTGGATCTCTGTTGTGTTCTTCACTGCTTTGGCCAGACAGAGGGGTGTGTATGGGATCGGAGATCTGTGAAGCTGGAAAAGGACCACATGTAGGTATGATTGTTCACAAACCTTCATTCAGTCGATATTATTGTTCATCTCCGTGCGCTTGTGTATACGTGTGTGTGGGACAGACCTTGGGGATGGCCTGGGTAAGAGCGCAGCTGGCCTTGTCGCTGATCCACACCTTGTCTTTAGGGCCGAGAGCCGAGCAGACGGCCTGCAGCTCAGAGTACACGCTCTCGTACGGTAAACACTGCACACTCAGCTCAGGCTTGGTGGCCGAGTCCAGCTCCAGGTGCTGCCTCACAACCGGGTCCTCCACATGCTTCCTGTCTATGAACAACCTGACAGCAGGAACACGGTTAGTGCATCAATGCATTAGGGTTTATTGGTGATATTTCACAGCTCGCCTCCTGCTCCGTCAGCTTTGTTACCGTATGCTGGTGAGTCCGATGATGGCGTAGGCGAAAAACACAGGGTTGTACTCGATATCTGAGCCACGCAGGTTAAAAAGCCCTGTGAATAAGACAAGGTTTATAAGACAAGTACTTTTATAAATGGCTAAAAAAAGTATGACATGGAGCTGAATATTGGGAAGTCTTAGCAAACTGCTCTGGGGCAGGAAAAATAAAATATTTCCGTTACAGGAAAATACTCAGCTCCACGGTAGTAACGGTTACTCTTCTTTATCACAACACTCTCCCTTCAGCCTGTTTTTCCCCTTGTATATCCTCTGAACTGTTGTCTTCTAGATTACAGTTGTTGGGTTTTTGCAGGACAACAGGCAAAAAGTACTGGGCGGGGGGGGGTAAATTTTTGCACTTGCGTACAGGCCACATTGTAACGTTCTTGTTATCTTTTTTTCCTTGACGATCTACCTCAACTGAGGAATGACTGACACACACACACTCTCTCTCTCTCCCTCTCTCTCACACACACAAATTAACTCGCTTGCAATTAAACATTGAAATAAACAGTCCAATTACCATCAACACGCCACGGTGGCCATCTGCCTTAAGAGCTACTCCAATTCCATTTAATAAATGAGGTGAGAGGAGTATGAGAGCTGTGTCGTGATCTTGCTACTTCACACACACACACACACACACACACACACCCCAAAGTGTACCGATACACACATGCAATCTCATCCAGAGCCGTCACCACGAACCAGGAGATCTTCCTCTCGGCCATCTTTCCCCTCAGCTGCAAGATCTTGTCCTGCCAGCTCAGACCTGATCGCAGGTACACACACAAACGCTCATTAGAAAGATCCATATTCTATTTATACACCACATATTCTGTGTGTGTGTGTGTGTACCGGTATAGTTAAGTCCCAGGACGCTGAGCTGATTGCTGGGTCGAGCAGGCCGGTCCTCCCAAACTGCGTCAATGAGATTTTCTTGAACTGCAATCAAACTGTGTCCAGCGCTTTTCAGTGCTTTCACCATGCTTTTCCACTGATCTGAAATCACACACACATCAATATTCTGGCCATGGTAGTCTACAAAATCTGCGGCTCCTATTGAACTTTTTTCAGAAGAGCTCCTAACCAGCGGCGAAGATCCAGGGGTCGACTCCTACGTTGGAGTTTTCTGGCAGGATGCTGATGAGCCAGTCCTCCTGTGACGGCGTCTCCTTCAGACCTGGAGACGAGAAAGAGGACATGCGAGTCCGACGTGACACGAGTTATAGAAAGTCTTTGTAGTCACATGGCGATTAAGGAGATGATCACATTTTACAGAGCAAACATATGGATCCCAGCTGCTTCATTTTACCATTTTTTTGTATTTTTTTTTAATGGAACCAAAATTAATTTTACCCATCTTCATCAGAGTCCAGTTGTTGTCCATCTGTTGGCTGGCCTGCAGGAAGTAGCGTCCATCTGTCCACATGGCGGCGTGCTGCTCCGTCACGATAGCAGTGCCTGAAAGGAACACCATCAAAAACATAGGTTTATAATATAGGTTAGTCTCAGTCTCTTTCCATCTCTCTCTCTCTCTCTCTCTCTCTCTCTCTCTCTCGTACCTGCCGAGCCGTTAAATCCACAGATAAACTCTCGTCTGCAGTCACATGGTGCGATGTATTCACTCTGTAAAAGACAAACACACACATCGAACGTGGAGTAGAAAATGACAGTAAAAAAAAAAAGTCTGCGAAAATTCCAATGTAACAATAAATAATGCTGTGTACTAAATCGGTAAAGAAACTGTCTGTGTGAAAGCATCAATTCAATGTTATAAAATAAGTACGTATATGATTAAGAAAATAAATGATTAATCACTTGTAGGCCAGTTAAACTGAAACGTCAGACGTATGAAAGGTGGGGGCGAAGTTTGAGCCACGACTCGGGCTTCATGTGTAATCAGATCTAATTAGTGCTAATCTCAACTGTGGAGTGTGTGTTAGTTACTGTGCTCCCAGAGGACACACACACACACACTCAGATAATCAGAGGTGATTTCACAATCACACAGCCAGAGACGAAACACACACAGTCCATCCAACATATATAAAACATTTATGAAGGAATAATAATTTTAAAAAAATTTTGATCCTAAAAATATTTCCCCAAATCTTTTTTATTCCGTCTACAAAGGACATCTTTCCTCTGATCTTTTAGCTTTTAGATTTATGTGTGGTAAATTCTGGGCATTACATGTAATATGCATGGCATTTAAACAAGGTGCTAGTGGGCGGAGCTTGAGTCAACATCTCTGAAGCTGATTCATCCTTTGTTTAAGTTACTTTTGATAATTTCTTAAATAAGACGCCACTTTGTCTATTCAAAACTTTGACACATTAGTGACAAATAAAAGCAACTAAGGCGGCCAACGTTACTGCGTATCGCAGTGTTCCGCATCTTTTAGACCTCTGACATAATTCTCTGATTTTTATACCACAATCAGGTGATGGTGTTCTGACCTGGTGTGCGTCTCCTGATGGGATGATATACGCCTGGACAGGCTCAGCAAAATATTTTCCACTCTTCATCGCCTGCCTCAGGTTCCTCAACAGCTCCACCGTAATCTTCGGGGACATGGTGGTGTCTGTACACAATATACACTTGTTTATCACTAGATTTCGAATAAAAACGGTGATCATTATAAATGCAAATCCGTAGCACTCGTGACAATCTGATCATTCTGAACATATCTCATATCCAATGATCTCCAGAAATCTGCTCTCTTATTAAATATAAGCTAATACAGATGACTAGAAATAACTATAGTTTTTAAACATTACCGGTACTCATGGTTGGTTTGTTTTTTGCCCTGTTTTTCTTTGAGGTTTGAGATCTGTCAGTGTGTGACGAGTTCAGAGTCTGACTGTAGTCAGGTCTTTGGTCTTTAAGGCTCATAAAATTTCCAACTCTCTAGTTAAACATTGATTTAATGTAATATCATAAATGCCAGTGAGAGAATATGTTTGCATAATTAGTGTTCTTATGACCAAAAAAAGGTCAATGAAAATATCAATGAAAAACAAATTTATCCTGGTTTTATTCAGCATTTGTCCTATATGTACAGTCAATACAGCAATATTTCCGTTAAAAAAAAATGTTAACGCTACATCTCAAATGTCTTTATTTTAAAATATAGTTGCACTTAGAAGGCTGTAGGAGGTCATTATGTCATACGCTATATGCATTGCTCTGATTTAGGGAGCGAGCAGCTGTTCGTATTTAACCCGGTGTTAAATCCGTTCTAGAGACAATGAATGAGAGTTAGCGCTCTGCGTCGTCCAATCACGTTACTGAAAACACCACGGAAGTCTCTCATTGGCTGGATTTGTGCGTGACGCTGCATAACCAGGAAAAACAAAAACAAGCTGCCTAAATGGTAAACTAATTAGATAAACATTAGCTATTACACCACGCTATATCTTTAATCACAAACTACGACTAATTGTACAACGATTAACGGTTGTTAAGTTTAGCTAAGTTAACGGGTTTAGTTTACTAACGCAACCGAACGTCGTGATTTCAAATACCACTTAACATCCTGTCTGTTGTGGCAGATAGACATCTTTAAGAAATAAAAACGTTTACAAAACTCGAACATGACTACGATTCCCCAGTATTTCATATTTGAATGTTTGTTTATGATTTACTTGTGTATCTTATTTACTTTAGCCTTCTCGCTGATAAGAAAGAAAAACATGCACGCATGAATCGCACGCGCGACATCAGCACAGGCTCGAATCCGAACCATTTCCGTTTACTTGCTCGTATTTCGCAGTGTGTACGGACGACACCGCTTTTGTGTGAAGTTACCTTGTGGGAAAAAGACCGTCTCGATATCTAGAAAGCGCTCCTCAAAACTCTACAGTGCCTTGTGTTCATTTAGGAACAAGGAGGCCGCCATGTACAACGTCGACGTGTGCTGTCACGTGGTGTCCTCACGCTTCCAGTAGGGTCCTGCGGCACGGGGCTCGCCTTCTTTCATGCTAATGAGCTAAAAAAAAAAAAAAAAAACAACAACAAACAGAGCCGAAATGGCGGAATTTTGACAACAACAGTATCAGGTGACACTTAAACAACATATGTGGCTTGTTTCCGCTGAGGTTTGCTAATAATGTGAGACGGTGTAAAAATGGAGAATGAGTGAGTTTTCGTTTGGTTGTTTACAAAACCAGAATAATTAAGTTCACACAGAATGAGGGAAAATCTTAATGTGTAGCCAAAACAGCAGGCCAATTCCCCAGCCTGTCATGATATTTGCTCGTTATACTATTTATATGTTTATTTTATGTACTTGCTTGTACACAAAAAACCCTCAACATTTGAAAGTTTACAATACTTTTTTTTTAAAAGATACTTTTATTAGGACCTAACACCCTAACGTCTATCCAAATGGTCTTTTTTTTTTTTCAAATAGCACTCTGCGACGCACTTTATTTTAATGTAACAGCACAGTGTCGTGTCTGATTTCTTATTATCTGCCTTTAATTAAAATATATCATGAATTAGAACAAGATGAAAATAACAGATGTTCAGGCAGATTGTTGAAAGCGAAGTTTTAAAAATTAGCCTTGTGATTTTGTGGTGATGGTAGAAGCTTAAACTTCTTGTATATACTATGAAAGAAGCAAGCATTATTCATCTTATTTGTGGCCAAAGGAGTACACCCTACATCCACTAGGGCACAAGTTTCCAGTTCTGGTCCTGGAGTACCTCCTTGTCCTGTACAGTTGAGTGTTTTTCCTGCTCTAACACACACACTTCAGCTCAGGAAGGGCTCTTAATTAGACAAGGAGTTGAATCAGATGTGTAGAGAGAATGGAAAACATATTAAAATGTTTATTAGGGATGGGCCGATCGATCCTAAAGTATCGATATATTCGATGCTGGCATTATATCAAAATGATTGATTTTCAAGTTGAAGTATGTTTGTTTGTTGTGATTTTAGAATATTTTAATAAGTGTTAAATACACATCGTATAGGCTATAGAAATATTTACTTAAAAAGGAATATCACTGGGAACTATATCTTCTTCTGCTGATTTTAAAAGGTTTAAAAAAGAGATTCAAGTGCATGGCTGGGATTATGGCTGAAAGAGAAAGAAGCATAATCTGTAGTTATTTCACTCCAGTTAATAACAATGAAGCTTCCTGTGACATTTGTCTCAAAACAATTCAACACTGTGGCAATACCACAAATATGACAAAAGTATCCAGGTACTAATGGAGATTAGGTTATTTGAATACAAAAAGTCGAGTCACATTTATTTGCATACTTTATTCAACACAAATTAATTCTGATAAAAGTATTTCATATGGAGCAGAAAATTACACAACATAAAATGGACCTTTTAGTTTAAACTGTAGGATTTGTATTAAAATATTTTATACATTTTTCATTAGCCTACATCTATTTCTCTTACCTGGTATCTGGTAGACATTTTAATGAAATAATTTATATATTGTTTATATAATTTAAAACTAAGTTTTTTAAATAAATTACATAGTTTCATTGTCAAGTGATACTTTATATGATTTACTATTATTCTATATTCTTAATGCCTGTAAGCTTTACAAACATATATGTGTTATATTTCATAGATAACTCACAGAGAGCATCGGAAATTACATAGGAGCAATGGGGGACCTCCAGCCAATCTCAGTTGTAGAAGATAGTGGATTTATTGCACTTGTTGATAGATGCAAACAAATCCCTAGCTGCAAAAAGCTGATTGAGGGTACAATTAGCAGAAAGTATGCTTACTGTAAAGTCAAAGTAATGGCAACATGCAAACCATGTGATTCTCACTACAGATATGTGGACCTCAAGGTCTACAGAGGCATATCTAACTGTGACCTGTCATTTTATTGACACCTGGCAAATGAAAGAATTTGTGTTAGAAACCTACCAATTCAGTGCACAGCACATAGCTGACAATATTCCATTCATTTATTTTGTTACGTTGTTATATATGTTTACTGAAATAAAAGTGATCAGCATTTCTTCATAAATCTAAAAAAGTAGTCACGTCTACTGTAGTTTATTTAATATTAATAATGATGATCAAAATACATTATAAAATCACTCACAGAAGAATATTTCATTGGAGTATCGGAAGCGGTATGATATCGATGATACTCGAGTACTCGGTATCGGATCGAAAAGAAAATAATTGGTATCACCCATCCCTAATGTTTAGGTCCTGTCCTGTCCTTTACTCCAGGACCAGGGCTGGGATCCTGTCCACTAGGGGGCAGTGGAGGGCAGGAATTGGCACAATATTTCTTTTCAACAATGAAAATGGGGACAGTGGAACTTGTAACATGTATAATCCAGGTAACCAAGTTTTTACTTATTAGAGAGGAATCACAAATTTCTTGGTTCCTTTGTAGCTGTAACAGCTCTAGACATAAAGTATTATATTATTCTGATGTGGTTTAAAATGAACTGCATTCATTAACAGTTTGTTAATGAATGCAACACTTCATATTTTGTCCCACAGAGCAACATGTTCTACTCTGGAAGGTCATCTTCGATTGTGATTTTTTTGTCCAAAAGTGGCAATATGTACTTAAAAAATGCTGAATTTAAGAGATTTTAGGATGGATTTAATTGCATTCAGCTACACAGAAACTGCACAGCTTGTCCAAGAACTTACAAAGCACGTTCAAATCAGATTCTACTTCATTCAGTACACAGTCATTTCATTTGAATCACAAATGAGCTCAACAAACTTTTAGGATTTAAGGAATGCAATATATACAATGGTGAACGTTAAAAATACACACAAACGTTAACTCATACACATATCACCAACTAGATGAATCATACATCGGCAAATCAGGAAACGATATAACCAAACAAATCTTTGAAATTCTACGTATGGTTTAAATATTAACATAGCAAAACAAAGAATCATTAAAAACAACCTTTTTTGATTTAAGGGCTATTTTACAGCAGTTGATTTGGAGTGATTTGAGCTCTTCCACCTCGAGACAGTTCATTCACACTAAATATTAGAGAGTTAAGCAGGCTCCATGCAGCTGCAGAAGATCCGGAGGAAATTCAGCACTGCTGACGTCACTGTGACGTCCAGCGCACAATCAGAGAGTGCAGGAGGTAAACCACGGCCAGGGAGAAGATGTGAACGGTTCCACAGTATGAGGTGAGAAAACCTGCAACGCCACCTAGAAGCACAGAGGAGTCTAGTGTTTCCATATGTGTACATAATTAATAACGAGTCTCGCTTCCAAATATTCATCTTTATTTTCCCGCTTGAATGTAAATTGTTAGGTGTCACAATGAGCGGCTAGGATGAGCAAAACCGTACAGTTAAAATCTATGAAACTGATTTTAAATGAGCAATATAGTTGTCTAGGACACAAAGACCTACACCACTCACAAACATATTTTGGACCGTAGATCTGTAACACCAATCCAGTTATGCAACAGAAAATTTCTCAAGCCCAAGAATGGCCCGATGCTGCACACTAATTGTGAAACATATAATCTAAATCTTGATGAATGTTGCAACTGCGATGTTGTGTGCAAACCACAACACATGTTTATCTGTACTGTATCTGTTAGACGTGTTTCAGTACACATATGCATACAAACATTCTAGAAGTGCTATTGCTGATATTGTAAAAGATGTCGCTAAGATAATAAATTAGCTGTGTAAATAGTACTACATAGCCAAGAATCATGGATATAACATATCTAGCTGGCCAATGAATCCTTGTTAGTAGTTTAGAATTGTGTTTCACAACTAGTTTGCTAATGTTATCGCAAAAATAGTAACAAGCCAACGATATGTAGGTTATCTGCTGTGTTGACATTTCAAGAATATCAGCTAACTTAATATAACAACAATGATGTTAGCATTGGCACATTGCTGTGGTGAGACTAAAATGCTACACGATACAGTGTTGTACAGTGATGACAGAAACTCTGCATCACTCATTCTGTCCTGTTTTTTATTTTGTGTTTAATTCTGTCTTATAATCATTAAAGGGAGATGGATAATTACATACATGGAGTGACAGTGAGGTGAGACTTACTTTTTGTACACCATTGAGTCTGCCTGTACATGCCCATCATCTCACTGTCCTTCACAGCAGACAGCTTCTGCAGACTCATGTCACCTGCAGGTAAGGAATTCAGAAGTGTTTCTTCAATTTTTCACCATAATGTAAAGTCGTAGGATGAAGCTGTCATTAGATATCCAACAACTAACTGGCAAGTAATAAATTACAACATAATTCATTCAGATTTGTAGTAGTTCATTAACATTAATTCAATGTTTGGAGTAGTTAATTCAATCTAATGGTTTTTATTTGTAAAAAGAGTTTTGGGGTTTTTTGTTTTTTTTTGAGTTTTAAACTTTCATTTTTTTATTGTCTAGAAATGAGCCCCACCACTTGCTAAAACAGCCACGCCCATACACTTGGAATCAGGCTTGTTTCTAACATGATAGACGGCTTGAAGTAGTCAACATGACATGCGTTTCTAAGACTTTTGTGTTCTTTGAACCGAAGAGCTGGATGAAATAAATAAATAAATAAATAAATATATATATATATATATATATACTAATATTTTAATTGTTGTTGTAGTTCACCTCCTAGGCTGCAGAGGGCTGAACACAGTAGCCACTGAAACCTCTGGCTTTTCAAGATGTAACATGGGATGTGATTAACATGATGAACACTACTAATGATGTTGAGTTGTTTCATTCTCATGAGGAAGTCTCAAATAACAAAATTCCAAAACTGGAGATTATTTTAAGTTATCCTGTGTTTACTGAGTAACAATTATCACATCATTGGTTATTCATCTAATGGAAAAGAGAAGTACGTTCTGTTTGTAAAACACCATAATCCAACATTGACATCACAAACCGACACTCATATACAGTATATATAAAAATATCTATACACAGTATATATTAAAAAACCCTACTCCGTGACACACCCCTCTCCCCTTTCAGAATGGATCCTGAGCCTGGATGTTCTCACACACTCGAGCCAAGCTTCGGGTTACATTCTAATTTTCCTTTTCTGTGTGCACTCTTTGAAAGGACTGAATTGTTCATTGTATAGACAAGAGAGTCTCAGAGGAAGCCCGAAAAACGCAGATCAAATATGTCAAGAAAAAGATGTTTATATCATTAGACCAAAGGAACCTGAGTATACCCATGACAGTTCACGATCCTGACTGGTCCAAAAATATGATGATGAAGGTAGAAACTGCAGAGTTGTGTGACTGACTCCTGTTGTCCTCTGCTATGTGTTTTTAAAACAATGCTTGAGAATTGAAGTAGTTGCTTGAGGGTGAGTGGTTGCAGGGACTCTCAGGCAGTCGCTTGATCATAACCCAAGCTACTGAACCGCATCATGTTTAACATACTGCCTTACTGAAGGACATCACCTTGCAGAAGTATTCACCCCCTTGAACCTTAAAACATTTTATAGCGTTACAACTTGGAACCGAAATAGAATTAATTAGCATCAGGTTTTCCAGGTCTTGCCAAAACATTTTTTACATTAAAAAAACATATTAAAAATATCCTTCTCAAAAATGTTGGCAATACCCATCAAAATTGCAGCTGTATCGATTAAGTTTTTTTCATTCATTGGTTGAAAATACACACAAGTAAACGAACAAACATCCCTCTTTTCCCTCATGACCTTTTATCAGAAACAACACAATGGATTCTATTTAGACCTAGTGTTTAGTTTCCAAAACAACAGCTTGCACTTAGATTTTTCCCTTTGTTTGCACCAGTCTATTTTGTAGATATTGAATAGCTTTCCTCCTTCAAACCAAGACCATGGCAGCCAAAACCTATTTTGTAACAAGCTCCAAAAAGATCCACAACTGTCTCACACCTCCTTTTTCTACCCTTCTTCCAAGTCTCACCCATTTTTGGAGTAAAATCTACACACTGGCAAACCTGAGTAGGATTATATTTCAGGACTCATCACAAAAATAGATAACTAAATAAATAAGATACATAGCCCATAATATTGAATTTGAATATATTGTGCAAATTAATTCACAAATAAAAGAAAAAAGTAAAAGTTTATATTGCACAAGTAGCCCCTTAGCTAACCTAGTTTTGTTGCCATCCATTATAATAATTACGATAACTACACACTCGAGAGTAACAAGATCTCACTAGAAATACACCTGTAACTGGATGAACCCAGAATTTCTTAAATAATAAACCTAAAGAAACAGAGGAGCGAAAGTGATCAAAACAAGTATCAAGTATGAATCAGGGTTTAAGGGTTATTATAGAAAATATATACAAAACATCTTACAGAAAGACATTAAATGCATTATTTAAAAAGAAGGAAAGAATATAACGCAGCTCCTGTATAACCACTTGGAGAAGGCTCAAACAAAAGTCTAATACTGGGTGAATACTTATGCAGTATGAATATCGATTATGTGGGATAGCCATATGATCACAAAAACTGTTTAAGTTTCAAGTTGTAACGCTTCAAAATGCAGGAAAGTACAGATGCAAGGCACAATGTTGGCTTTTCCCCTCATGGATGAGCATTAAATGACTAAATTAAACTTCTTCCTACCTGACACGAGAAATGTGACTTGCTGGCACTTCCCTCCTGCCATGGTTGAGAAGGAGCCGGGTAAAATGGACACTCGGGAGATTGGGATCGCCAGCACATCCGCCACTCTTCTCCGGAAATCATATCTGACCAAATACAAATTTATTTCAGAAGCATGCCTTTTAAAACAGTGTTGATTCCTGCTCCACACTTACCTTAGATGGAAATAAAATAGTTTTATCCAAGTCAAGAAGTCAAGTCAAGAAGCTTTAAAATAGAAATAAAGAAATAGAAAGAAGAAATAAAATAGTTTTATCCATATATAATTGTTATAGCAGTGTTCCATTTTGAATAGTTTGTGTCCTATTAACATAAACAGTAGAAAAACTCCTGCTCAGGTTTACTAGCAGTTAGCCAGACAACTAGAAAACTAGCATAAATCTCTCACAAAAGTACAGTTTCCATCAGAGTCTTGATTCATCTCATTATTTTCTGAGCAACTTATGAATGAATGAATGAATGAACTTTCTAAACTCTTCCCTTCATTAGATCACATAGCTAAAGTAAAGTTAATTCAGATGACAACATTTCAATTTAAATTATGGTTTTTACTCGTTTTCCTATAATACATTTGAGGCTAACATTAGACAAACAGTACACAGCATGCCGTTCTCTTTCAGGTATAGGTTCATGCCTGTGTCTCTCTTTCGCTAGTTTCTGCTAGCTCCACTGATCTTTGATGATACTGGATTGGAGAAAGGAAGCTAACTCTAGCTAGACAACTGCTGCATCAAACATACCTGCTGAACGTTGTCACGCTCGGGAAGATCTGCTGTGCTGACGGTGACGCAGGGATGATGTCTGCACAATCAATGGTCTGATTTCCGGCCTGCAGGACTAGCGCTCTGTAAATGACTGATGCGGGAAGAAGGTACAAATGTGCAGAAGAAAAAAACATTTATGGTGGTGTACATAATGTCATCAATTTGAACCGTTTTTAGACTTTTCTTATGGTTTAATTTTTTTTTTTTTACATCAACATTCCCACAAGAAATGTGTCATTCACAAACAAATTGGATCTTTGAGTCAGCAATGTTTTAGGTGAACAGTGAGAGTTGCATTGTTTTTAATTGTTTTTTGTTCAAACCACAAAACTGTTAATTTGCTGGTCTTTTTAACAACGTTGTTGTCCGTTTGTATTAACAAATGCGACAGATCTTATATCAGAATAAACATAAATGAAACATCTTAGCAAAGAACTGACAAAACAGAACAAAGAAATGAATGTTGTTTTGATATTTAGAAGTCAGATTACAATTTCAGCTTTAGAATGATGAACAAAAATACATCATAAGATTGCAAACATGATCTTTGTGAGAAAATAAAATAACAAGCTCTTTGGGAGCCAAAGTGACTCATAAGTGATAAGTGATATGACTCACTCAAAAAAATTGCCCAGCTTAAGAACTAGATTTTGGATACAATACGTAGTAAACTAACTATTCAAGCTATTTATTCATCTCCAATCATAAAGATACTTAAAAAAGGAGTAATCCATCCTTCAGTTATCATACATCACTCTGATGAATCAGCGCTGACTAACAACAACCTAACCACAAAATTAAGCAACTAGATGCTGCATTAATAGATCTGTTAAATCCTCTTTTTGGTTTGCGCAAGTACCCAGCTCAGAGAATTGAACATATGTCCCAACATCTCTCTGCTTTTCATACATCTAAGTAACAATTGAAAATAAAGCCACAAACCAGCAGAAATCACATTGTGGGGTTATTAGAGACATTGAGGTAGGTACAAATGCGAAGATATACCTGTGTAATCTCCAGCCAGCTGAAGATGTGCATCAGTGAAGAGTTGTCTTTGTGTTAAACTGACAGTTCCATGTTTGCTGGTCAGATCTCCGACTTCACAAGCCAAGTAGGTGAGTGGGGAACAGTTAGAACTCTGGGTTAAGGTGGGGGGGAGATAATATAGACAATAAAATGGATGTACTGTCTACAAGGATAAGATAGCACATAAATGGTGGGCTGATTATTTATATCTGATGTATCTAAAGCATACACATTAGTTTAGGACCCAAGCAGTATTGTTTGAGGTTGTCTAGAAGTTTCAGGATGGATATGGGTGTGGTGTCTTCAAGGACGATCTCTCCTATATACAAGGGCGTCATGATGGCTCACCGATTGGTTTAATGAGGATAAAGATGTATATCATAAGTGCTTCACACCAGACCTCAAAGCAATCGAAAAAAAACCGAGTTTTCCTGTTAAGAGATCCACCACCATCTCCAAAGGAGACCATTTGTATAGTAAAATATAAAATTCAGGTCTCACCTGATCTGACATGTTGAAAGGGTTATAAATATCTCCATTTCCTGGACACCCAGCCACCAGTCCATTCACAGGTCTTTCGGTTATGTACCAGGAAGCCATTGTGACCTGAACCAAGGATTATAGACGATAATAAAATACAGAAATTGACAGAGCTATAATGACAGTCATATTTCAGTAGTTTCAGTAGTTGTTTATGCAGTAGGTCAAATGAAAACATGACCAAAAGAGTCATTGTTGGACTCTTGAGCATGATCCAGAACACTCTAGTGCTAAGCTTTGTCCGTTCGAGTGGATTCTTGCTTACCAGTACAAAATTCTAAAAACTATTATTTAAATGAGCGTTAAAATAAAGTCAAAACAGCTGAGCTAAAGAGCTGAACATATCATGTTGATCTTGCTCAACAGTACAACAGTGGAAATATGCCAGTTTTTAGCAGTTTGATGGTTAATGCCAAATCTGATGCAAGATGATGATGATGGGAAAGGTATGCAAGTGTAAATGCAGTTATTACAAAATTAAGTTAAATGGTTAGCCTAATATAAAAAAAAAACCCCACAGGAAAACTAACAGCCACACCAAGGAATTTAAAAACTAGTGGTCTGTTTAGTTGTTGCTGACAGTGTTGATGTTACAAATAATCAGAAGAATGAGTGCATTTTGATTCAAATGATTTAAAAGTAAAGACGAACCCATTACAAGATTATAATCTGATCTTGCACAAAGGACAAAAAATAGTAATGGAAAAATTCTGGGGTTTGAAACCATAACCATCCAGTCAGAAGAATAAAATAATGATCACGGACCATGGTCGTAATTTGATAAACATAACTTATACTAACTTGTGTAGCTATTTATAGTGAAATGCTGTACTTACGTTAGCAGTGTTAGACTCTCTGAGGTCCACCAGCAGGGTCACGTCACTGAAGCTACCATCAGGAAAGCATTGTTGAGTCTGATGACGTACAGAAACCATTTAGGATTTAGAAATTGTATAAAAAAATCCAAATTGAATTAACTTTGATTTTACTGATATGACCGTTTAGTATTTTGTTGCTTTTTAAGTGGCTTTAGAGAATGCGTTTTTTAAATAAAGTTCTGATTTTTAAGCAGCTGAATATTGACAAGAAGACTCTATTTGGGCCAGTTCAACTTACATTTGCAGCAATTAGTGTGATCATTACAATCATTTCTATGGGTATTTTATGAAATTCACTACAATGGACTGGTCTTTTTAATGGCAGTATTTTGGTGTAAAAGTTGGGTCAGTATTTTTTTTAAATCCCTGAATTTTGTTAATTTTTTATTCATTTATTTTTGGTTTTCAAAGTTGGTGCTACTGAATGCTATTGAAACTTCGGAGGAATGAAGTACACACAGGAAATATGCGAAGCTGCCTAACCTGAGATACCTTTTGGAGTCAGTATCATGTGTTACTTGGAAAAGAGATGATAATTAACATAAGTATTAGTGATATACATGTTACCATAGAAATGAAATACATTTAATTGTATATAAAAAAATAAATTTGTTAAAGCAAGGGGTGACAAGGAAACAATGCAACATTACAGTGTCAAAATACTGTGCACCGGATGTAACTTTTAGCGGGTAAAAGATGAAAGCGAGATGGCAAAAGAGTTTCACAAAAATGAAAATGGCTTAATTTTGAACTGTGCCTTTTAAACAGCCTACTGGTTGCAGGCAACTTAAAACTTATCTCCACTTTCTTAAAGCTTACCGCTTGTATCTTACACATAAAAACACATTTACCCATAACAATGTTAAAATTAACCTCATGAAGAGCTTCACACACGCAAGCGTACACATTCATCAAACCTTGTGGGGAAACAGTGTATTAAATGTTAGTGATCGCTTAATACAGTAGGAGAGACACATTCGTTTTAAAAAATTTACATTTACATCTCCTCTCATCTCCACTCCTTCTCCTCTCCTCTCCTCTCCTCTTCTTGATCATCCTGTACTCCACAGAATGGAGAGAAAGCAGACCCTGTCATCTTTTTGTGGCAGATTTAAAGAGACACCCCCTCTTTATCCGGTTGATGGTGAAAGGGTCACATGTGCCAGCTGGATTCTCTATTCGAGTGAGGTATGCATTCAGAGATGTTGAGCTGAGTCGCATGTACTCAATGAACAGCTAATCTGCCCTTAATTATCTAGCCAGTAGTTTGCTGTTTGTGATTGATGAGACATGAAGTTGACTAATTTTTGTAAAGACATAACCGCTAAGTGTCACAACCTTGTGTGGTTTTTAGTTTCATTAGGGAAAAAAGACATTACCATGATTACATTGCCCTTAACAGTGCTGTTGAATATGGCTTTGGCGATGATCCAGTGTCCATCTGAGGTGTTCATGGCCGTGATGTCAGCACACTGCATTCTGCAGGATATTTAAACACAAATAAGGAAATATATTTCTGTTCACAGTACAGCAGCATAGATGATTCGTCCCTTTATTTATTTTAGGACTTGTTCTATACTGTGTACTGTAAGCATTCATAGTGTTCACTTCCTATCACTTGGGTTAAAAAATTACTTTAATTGTCTGTCTCTAGTTCCTGTTTTATTATACAGCATCAGGAAGTGAGAAGTGTATCGTGTTTCGCTGTAAATGGTAAAGCATGGACCTGCTACTAACATATTTAGAATATTTGTATAACTACTGAACTCAAGCTGGCTTCATTATTTTCATTCTTAGACTGCAGATAAGCTTCAGCGTCCTATTTAGATACCTGACCTCATAATGGCTCCCAAACCTCACTCAAGTAAGGTGATATGAGGTGTGTATGGTTCACAAAAAATTTAATCATGGACTTATCTTCTTTTTTTAGTAGACTCAAGCCAATTTTTTTTCAATGTAGCAATAGTCCAAAACCAAACAGAACTAGGATAGATGGAAATAGGAATTAAATAGAGATTTAAAAGGTCAATTTGGCCAAAGATCAGTGAACTGAAACACCACCCAGCAATTTAAACTTAAACCCCAGATGTAAGATTCAGTTCTGCAATAGCACTCATTTATTATTTAATTAACAGGAAGCACGTTATCCTGGGCAGTGTTAGATTGATCTGGAGTCTATGCGAGGTGAGAATACAGTCTGGTTGGGATGGTTGCACACCATCAAAGACAATTTGGAGTAGCCAATCCACCCGCTGGCATTTTTTCGGCACTATAGCTTTGTTCTGCTTTTAAGGTTTCAAAGAATATTTGACTCATAACAATGGTGTCACGCACATTTGACCAACTGTCATCACTGGTTCTAATAAAAATGCCGTATTCCATGAGTAATAGCCTTAAAACCAAACTGACCTTGAGCCGTTCCTGTAGTGGATAACCAGCGACCGTCCTATGATACTGTTGGGTCCACTCAGTGGCATGTTACTGTCCTTGTAATGGTTCTCAAATAGGTTCTGATTGGCTAGGCTCCCAAACTTCCCGCTGATATCGCCAATCTCATACTGGTCCACTGTGCCATTCCCCGGTGATGGAGATGTTGAGATATTCACGCCATATGGGTTGAAGTGGCCCATGATAATTTCATTGGAGCAGGCCTCTGGTCCACTTTTTACTGGGAGCAGATGGACATGGTATCCGCCAGCTTTGGCCTCCAAATTAGCCAGAGAGACATGAATGTTTGTCGGACCCTGGAGAGCGATCTGGGAGAAGGAGACATTTCCCCCTGATGTCCCTGACCCATGCCAGGATCCGGTCCGAGCTGACGGGATGCGCAGGAGTGTGACGTTAGCACAGGCAATGCGATGGCCAGCCTCATCAGGGCCATGGATCACTACAGATCGACCAATCATGCTGTTCAGTCCAGACACCCAGGCTGTAGTGTCTGTGAAGAAATTCTTGCTAGGCAGTTTCCCTACATTTGCGGACAAATTTAGCATCTTGTGTTTGCTAGATAGGTCTCCGACCTCACAAGCAAAAGGACATTCCAGTCTGCAGTTTACTTTATAGCTACTTATGATGGTGTTGATGTTGTAGGGGTTCCAGTGTCCCCCAGTGGACCAACAGCAACCCTCATCAGTGTCTGTCTCTGTGCTGATGGGGTATTTATGAATATGCCAGTGGTGTTTCTGAGTTGCAGGAGTATTTGGCCTCCCATAAGACAAGTCCAGAAACACTGAAACATCCGAGTAAGGGTTTTCTTTCAACTGGGTGAACAAGATAGTCCCCACCACTGGGCTCTGGAAGATGGCTCTGGCTGTAATCACTTCCCCAGGATAGCCAATGCTTGAGCAGATAAACCTTGTACCGTCAGGCTGGTGGAGAACCACAGAACGTCCGACGATGCTGTTCTGTCCAAAGAGTGGCAGATTCCAGTCTGTGAAGCTTGCCTGGATGTTGTCTGCATTACTTAACAATCCATGTCTGGAACTGAGGTCACCAATTTCATAGCGGTCATGGGTTGAACCAGGGGTTGGGGGATACACAGATGGTCGAGTGTCCACATCAAAAGGATTCCAGTGGCCCCCAACATTATCACTGCTGCAGGTGCTCTCAGGAGGTGACCTCATCTGTGGTGTGGGAAACAGATGAACGTGGTATGGCCCAACCCTTCTGTTCAGGTTAGTAAGGTTCAGAGAAAGAGTTGTAAGGTCAAATGGAGATGGCTGGTGAAACATAATATAACCTTTCACCCCTCGCATGTCTATCAGAGCATTGATGTGCTTCGGTTCTAAGGGTCGGATCTCAGCACAGGCATATTCTGAGCTGAGTTTGAAGAGAGCGAAGCGAAATCCAGCATTGAGAGACGGGATCTCTAATCGGGATTTGACATGTTCAAGAGGATTGCCTACCATCAACTGGCCCAATTTTATCAAACTGTTTGGGTTCAGGCTGCCCAGCAATGCTTCACAGCTAGCAGCAGAGCTCTGCGATATAAAAACACTCACATTATCAAAAGAGGAGTTATTCTGATACGGACTGACCAAGTTAGAGAGAAGTGTGCCGCTCAGCTGCCCTGATATCTGCCGGAGATAGATATTTCCACTTACTACACTAAAGAACCGAGCCTGCCAAGTGGTGACAGTTGATTCTGCTATGACACCTGCGCAAGCGTTAATGCCATTACACGATTCTACCAATAAAGAGCGTGCTTCCAAATTGGGAATTTGCTGGAGCATTTGGGAAATGTTAACTACAGAAACGGAATTGTAAATGGACAAAGTGAACACACGATTTCCTATGTGCTCTTTCTGACAGGGCTGGGCTACTTGACCATACATTACTGGAAACTCTGTGAGTGTCAGATTGAAGGAGCCACAAGTTTCTATGTCTGTGCCGTTGAGGTTTACGGTGGCTGTCTGTAGTACGGAGTCAAACCAGACCGAACCGGTGACTCCTGCCATGTTGAACCTGGACAGATACTGACCAAAAGAAGGACCTGAAAATGGAGACGGAAAATTAAGATACATGATGAAGGAAAAATGATGATGCGTTCTCAGTGTTTTTACTAACAACATTTGTTGTTTACTAAACACCCTTGTATTACACTTCTTGTTTACCTTCTCATGAAGGTGACATACAGTTTGCTGCATTCAGTAAAAAAAAAAAAAAAAAGCCAAGTAGTCCCAACTGCCTATGTTTAAAACTCCAGTTCACTAAAAGCGAGCATGTTAAGTGTGGAAATTGTACGTTTTACTGGGTGAAGTCTTGGAACATGGTTATTATGGTGTTTGGAAAGATTCTACTGATGCCACACCAAAGACCCTCTCTCATCGCACCCGCCTAAAACCCACAGGGGAATAAGAGAAAAATATAGTGTGCATAAATACAGCTACATTCTACTTTTTTCTCTGATAAATCTAGTATAAAGCAGTTCTATATTCAATCACGCATGACCGACCAGGTGCAGAAGTGCCAAAGGGAACAAGAGAGGCTTATACGTCATGGGTAACCAGGCTACATATCTTTTTCACAGAAAACATCACCACCACCTGAGATTACTCATAAGCAGCACTTTTCAATTCTTAAAAACTCTGGCCTTTTTAATGTTGACTCTTCTATCATTCTTGATAAAATGATAGTTTTAATGCCGAACTTAAACTGGTTCTTTTTCTTGTCACTGAGGTGTTCCATCAAGCATACACCTTTAGTACCTTTGGTACGTATATCTTTAAACGTTTCTAGGTACAGAAGATTAGGGTATTTAAAATGACTTTGCAGCCTATGAGGTATGAACTCAGGAAAAACGGGAACTAAACTCTATCTTTCTTTCTGTGTACTTTTTTATGTGTAATGTACATACAGTGTACCTTTAATAAGATGTTTGGTAATATTTTTAAAGTAAGTTTTTTCAATAAGAGAAGGTACACTTGAGTACCATTTCTTTCTGAGTGTATTGTAAGATATATTGGCTTTATTTTGCAAAGTCTAGCTAATTGCCCTTTCGCCTTCTACCTTGTATATACATCTTCCAAATAAAAATGTGAGGAACGTAACTGAACATTGACAAGCTTTAAAGGTATGTTACTGCCTCACATGCATCACTTTCCTCCTGAAACTGGAAACTTATTCAACAACCTTTACAATTTATTTACCCAACAACGAAAATGTGCAAAGTCCATGTTGCTAAACTGTTACAGCTACAGAGGAAAAAAGGCCACAATCTCATTTTCATGTCTGAAGCAAGCAATTTCATTTATTCATTTGAACACACACACAAAGACACACACACACACACACATTTCCAGTTATCAATTTTCCATGCACTTTAACAAGACACACTCCAGTATCTGCTAAAGTATATGTCTGATAGACAAGAGAACAGAAAAACAAGACATAATCCCAGCAAACTCACCGCACAGGGAGAGCAGGAGGAAAGCTGCTGAAAGGCACATGTTGGCAGCTGTGTGTGTGGGTGTGTGTGTGTGTGTGATTGTGAGGCTAGTTGTGTGTGTAAGGGACGGTAAGAGAGAGAAAGATGAGTACAGCTAATGTGGTTTCAGCAGGGACGCCCCCGGTGTGTGTGTGTGTGTGTGTGTGTGTGTGTGTGTGTTCTTACACATAATTTCCTGAGTTTCTTGTAGAAAAATGAGGTGGAGTGAAGGCAGGGATGGGGGCAGGACCTAGCTAACACACACACACACACACACACACACACACCTTATTATCTTTTGACGACCTCCCATAGATTTGTTCATAGGACATTTGGTCTCCACCTTGATATAAATAAACACACACACATATCATATGAAGTCCTCTCTTCTCATTCTTTATTCAGGAATGATTCACTTTACCAGTGAAGGGTGATATTCAATACATGATCACAAAAATAACTCAATTTAAAATTAATTAAAAAAAATTAATTAAAGCGTACCAGCCCATCAGCTCTATTTTTGGAAAGAGGCACCACTTCAGCTTTTCGGTCACGGGCTCTCCAGGAGAGCTATTTCAGTCTCTGATTACAGTCAGAAGAGGCAAGGACCACCTGATAGAGAGAGAGAGAGAGACAGACAGACAGACAGATGAAGATAAAGAGAAAGTGAGATTGACAAAAGGACACTGAGAGGAAAAAGGAAAAGAGAGACAAACAGGATAGAGGGACAAAAGAGAGAGAGAGAGAGAGAAGACTGAAGGAGAGGGGAAGAATGCAGTGTGAGAGTAAAGACGCACACATAAAGAATAGTGATAAAGAAACTTGACAACTGATGCTTCTAATCTTGTTACACAACACATCATGACCTTCACAGTTAATTCTCCACACGTACTGTGATGATTTTGTTCACACAGCACAATAAATCTGATTTCTGTCCCATTTCAAACCAGTTTGTTCACACTATAGTTGGATTTGCTCACGTTTCCACATTGGTTGCTATAGTAACACAGAGGTTCATCTCTGGACATGTAAACGGTGAAGTAGCTTGTTACAGACAGGGAGTGTTTTCCATGGCTTATATTTTCTAAAGAATCAAACTATTCCCCAGTTCAATTCCCCTATTCCCCTGAGCTCTCTGTGTGTAGAACTTCAGGTTTCTCTGGTTTCCTTCCACATCCCAAAGAACCTGAACTGGAGTGTATTCCAGCCTCACAACCAGTGTTCCTGGGATAGATTCAACACCTCCACCCTGACTTGGATAAAGTGCTTACTGAAGATGAATAAATGCTTTGTGATAATGAAAACATGGCACAGCAGCATAAAATGGTTGAAAGCCATGCTGTTCTTGTCAGGGAATGAGCTACAGTTCAGGTAAACAAACTTCCAAAAGATACTGACTTCCTGCGCCGCTGTGAGTGGCAGCCTTTCCAGCAGCTCTGCGTGTACCTCTCTTTTTCCTCAGTTTAGTTTTTTTTTTAATTTCCCACTGGGATGAATAAAGTATCTATCTATCTATCTATCTATCTATCTATCTATCTATCTATCTATCTTCATCCTAATTATGTGAGCTCTGAATGAAAAATTCACTTGTACAGCCATAAAGACTCAACAATCTTCGGAATGTTTTGAATGAATGAATTAATGAATTAATGAATAAGAACTCTTAAAGGATACCCAATCCTAATTTTGAGGTAAAAAGTTCTTGTACAGTTGTTGGTTTAACGCCTTCGTTTACGTTCACTATTAAAGCTTAAAGTGCTCGGGCGCCATCTAGCGGAAACTTTAAAAAAGACATGTAATTCCTGAACTGTCCGCAAGACGGCACTCGAACACTTAAAACCCATTTTAACGCCAGTTACACACTACAAAGCACAGTACAATTAACACAAATTTCTCATTTCTAATTACCTATAAATGAGTAGAATAAAATTGCTTTTGCTTTTGCATACTGCATAGATGAATGCATTTTTAATTGTCAGCATCCTAATACGCTCAGCTGTAGTGTGTTAGTTTACAGGCCTAACGCACACGTGCGCTGGGTTTAATGAATTGCTTCAGTCACACGGATCACAGTAGTTTGTTTTTATTGACACGTAGCCTGCAGGATTGTTTACATCCGCCCTATATTTAAATGAGTTAGATGCTGCCCTGAGGGCTTTTGGCCTGTCTTTCAATACTGTTTTACACGACTGCAGACTGAAGAGTTGTCTTCGAGTTGTCTTGACCTTGGAGATGAAAAATAAACACTGTAGGACTGTTTCTGTAGTGTTGCTGTCATGTATAATTCACTAAATAAAATACTCAGTGAAGGCGTCATGCTGATACATCTTGAAGTGTTTTATTACCCTTAAATTTGTGGAGGGGGACAACATTTAGCAGATAAATGTTTGATTTGTTTCTCTACAACACAACTACCATGGATTTCCTCTCGGTTCTCCATTTTCCTCCACCTCCCTAAACGTGGAGGTAGATAGATTAGTGATTCTAAATGAGCTCTGTTAAGTAAAAGAATGTTCGAACATGTGTGTGTACATGTAATTCCCACTTTAGGAAGGTGCTTCAGATCCACAGACAAACTGACCCGAATTTCTTCCTATATATATATATATAATATTGAAGAATGTAGAGTATGCGTTTAGAATAAAACATACACGGATAAACATACTGTATTCTGTTTAATATCTGAAAGTTGATCATTCGAGTAGAAACGTCGTTTTGGTGCTGAAGGATTCCAAAAAAAATAGGCTGTTAAACAAGTGAAAAGTATTTCAAGTCGATTTGGAGCGCACCCCTCCTATCTGGGTTACTCATGCTACATTTTGCTCCATTTGTTGGGGGGGAAAAAATCGGGTCTGTTCTTCCTGCCAAATAGTGATCCTCGCAGCTCTCTCGCGATATTCTGTGTGATTTCTACGCAGCAACTTTGGCGTTTCAAGAATAATCTCGCGCGGCACGGCTTGCTCGCGAGGGGCATTCGTTCGGACTGTGCGCGCGAGCTTGAATGAGAGGAGCAGACGGAGTTTGAAAGTGTAGCGCGAGGCTCGCAAAGTGCGTGTCAAGGTAACCTTTTTTTTTTTTACGTTCTGTGTCGTTTAAAGTATGTACGCGCGCGCACGTAATGATACGAATCCACGCTTTACAAACGAAATTGTAACTTTGTCCGAAAGTTGCTTTCTGTTTCTGCACGCGCTCGTGATTCACTTTCGTGGCTGAAACCAAACGCTCGTGAGGTCGCCATGGCTACGAATGAAAATCGCAGCGTTTTTTGCAGTGATTTCGCTGCGCACTTTTTGCGCATACGTGTTCAGACTTTTCGGTGTTTTGTTGATTTATACTTATATGGAATCTGCGGCTTACGTCAGATTTGCAATTGTTTACAAACAAGTTTGTACACAGAGTTGCCAGATTGGATAAACTGACTCGACTGTCTACGTGTTTTTTTTTTTTTATTAATCTGTACCTTGCATTGACTTGCAACTGGGGAAAATTATAAACTGTGAGTTAATGAACTGAAGCATATTATCGAATCGTGCCGTGTTTTTGACTCATTATTTCTTTCTTTCTTTTTTCAAATGAATTCTGGTGTTT
The DNA here is from genome assembly GCA_028566695.1 of Bagroides melapterus. Lineage (NCBI taxonomy): Eukaryota > Metazoa > Chordata > Actinopteri > Siluriformes > Bagridae > Bagroides > Bagroides melapterus. The sequence continues at coordinate 1,573,235 of JAOTRN010000001.1, forward strand.
ATTATTTTAGATCTGTGTTGAGGTGAGGAATCTTCTGGTCATGTTCTCTCTTTCTCATAAACTTGCTGCAGAAAAAAAACAACAACCCATGAATCATACTTGGACGAGTGCCACTCTGAGATAATACTTTGGCTTGAAAGTAAACCAGCGCTTTAAAGTCAACCTGACTCACTTTCTGGCTCCCTGAATCTCTCCTTTTCAGAGTGGCTCTCACTTTTTGGACACTCGCCTTTTTTCTTTCCCCCCTTTTTCTCCCTCTCTTTTGGAGTCTCTCCCTGTTTTTCGTTGTAATCTTTTTCTTATGTGTTTCTTTCTGTCTTGCACATGGTCATTGCATAGGAGTGCTGTGCATCTGGACTCTGATCCCATGGGACATAACAAAAAAACTCAGACTGTATTATCTTCCAGGCAGGAGCAGCATTCCTTACTTTTTTTTTTTTTAACCCTTCTTTTATCCTGGTCTCTGGTTTCTGTGGAGTACATTACTAATTGCTTTATATTTTGGGAAGCCAATTAAGATCAATCAGAAGTACAAACATAAATAATAAGTGTGGTAACTGGAGGAAGTGGTCAGACTCTCAGCTCAAAAAGGGGGGATGTGGGCCGGACTAAAAACAATCATTCGGACACAACTGCTGCAATACTGACCGAGTTATTTGGTGCTCCGAATGATGTAATAGCGCACACACACACACACACACACACTTTGGTTAAAGGTTGTCACACGTCTTACATTACAGTGTATAAGGTTTTGACCTCTCGGATACTTTGTTCTGCAGTGACCGCGTAATAGCTCTTTACCACATCTGTGTGTGTGTGTGTGTGTGTGTTTAGCAGAGGGAAATAAAGAGAAGTATGAAGCCATTAGGAAAGCATCAGCTCTTTATCTGAACCTGTCCAAAAGGACAGCATGACTCCATCCCCGGGTGTGTTGAGCTTATCGGAATCATACGCACCCACACACACACACACATATGGAACCCTGGAATGGAAAGTTTTCCTTTGTTATGTGTGTGTGTTGTGTTTTTATTATTTCAGCTTTCTCTCTTCCTCACGGCTGCATCTGGGTTTAATTTCTACTTCCTTCGTACTGTTTTCTGCTCAGCTCTTCTTTGAAGGCACGACCGTCTAGAATCACATTTGAGCCGACACAATTTTAAACACCTTATTGCTAAACATCCCTTAAAAAGTAGATGCCTTGGTAGCTTTAATAATAGACCCTTCTAGTGGTAAGTTTCCAGAAGTTGGCACTCTGTGGCGAAACGTCCGTGATCCGTCAGCTTCAGCTGCTTTTAGACACTTTGTGAGTGATCTTTGATTAAAAATAATCTATATAAAAATACACAGTATCCATTTAGTATCCACAGTATCCACAGCATTTAAAATTGTCTGGTGTTGTAGAGGGACGCCACAGGGGGCGCTGTAGATATAATTGATAATAACTCTTCTGACACACAATACAGCTCTGTCTAGCTGAGTGTTGGAGAAAAATGGAGAGTCGCTTGTGTAAAGAAGGCAGAAACTGTGTAGTGTTTATATTTGTTGTCACAGTTCTGACCAATCAGAGCGTCCACATTAGTTTTCTGTCACTGTTCTGGTTTGTATTGATAGGCACGTTGGATGATGTGTAGCTAGACTATCAGAATATGCTAATTCTGTTCTAATCTTGTTATAATATGCAAATTTCTTTATATAATTATGTTATCCTTCAGTACTAATATAATGCAAATTATGACCATATTGTGATTAAAACAAAACAAAAACCCTGTCACATTTATGCACTTTGGCCTACGTTTTTTTTTTTTGTTTGTTTTGTTTTGCTTTTTTCCTCCTTCAGCTGGAAAGTATCATGGATTCAACATCAGCCTTTTTCTGAACTGTTGTCAAATTTGAGTGATTTTTGGCCTCGATGGCTTTCCATTTTCCTATTCCGTGCATTGGGCTCTTGGAAGGTTTTCACAGTTTTGATATTCCAGACCTGCAATGATTTCATTTCAGCTTCATCTTGAACAAACTCGGAGATCTTGTTTCTCCCCATGTGTGAATCCCCAAGGGTGTGTGTGTGAGTGTGAGTGATGTGTGTACTCTGCCAGGTGCTTTTCCTTCTCCTTTAACAGTAACAGGTAATGTCTTCTCTAACGTACAGTAATCACTGGGGTTTGTGTCTGAGGGAGCACTTTAAAGTTCATCAGCCATTTTATTGCTTGACGTCGTCTCTAACTCACGTGTATTGCATGTCTGTTTTTGTGTTTGGTTTTATAAATTTGCATTAGGGTGTGTGTATGGGTGTGTGTGCGACCTTCTGACCGAAACGATGAAGTGTGTGTGCTGTCCCTCCTGTGAGGAAACGTTCTCTATCAGGGTGATTGCACAAAAAAAGCTAAAATAAAAAGCAGACTATATATAAAAGCGCTCAGCAGTCCCACCCTGCTTTAGTTCCGGTTTTGGATTATTTAACAACCACAAGACAAACAGCTGTACTGTGAATGAGGCTACACTTGTTTTCCTCTTACAGAAGATTTGACCATTTGACCTTCACTTGTGGCGTGTCTAAGTCCGGTTTCCATGCTGAGCCTACTTCATCAACTTGGAATATCTTCTATTTTTGGATGGAAAAAATCTTTTCTATTAAAAGCTGGTGGTACATTGTTACGGCACGTCCAAAACAGGGTCAAGGTCACAGCAAGGTCAAATGTCTGATATAGTTTTCCTCCAATAGCTTTCACACTATTTGTAGTATAGTTTAGGAAAATGTCAAGCGTAACCAATTAGCAACAAGGACTAAAACTGTTAGTGGCTTCCTGCTTGTTATAGTATTGACACAGAATCTGGTCCAAAATGTAACCACGCCTTTAAATCTGGGGTGCATCCTATACCTGAAGGGAAATTTCTGCTTCTTTGTAGATGTTTCTAGAATTGTGTTGATGATTCTAGTCGTTTTTCAAATTTTGTTTCCATTATAGACTTTTCTAAATATTTTGTTAGAAGTTTGAAGAGGTTTGCAAGTGTTTTCAGACATTAACGGATATTTTTGAGAAGTTTGTGCAAGCTTCTAGGCCGCTGCCGATGCTTGTAGTTTGCTTTATACGTTTCTAGAGGTGTGTAGACATGTTTCTTTTGTTTTGTAAATGTTTCTAATGATGATTCCAGTCGTTTTAGATATGTTGGGTTTATAATTTTGTCACCTTTTATAGACATTTCTGGATATTTTGTTGAAGAGGTATGTAGGCGTTTTCAGATGGGTTTCACCTCTGCAGATGCTTGTAGCTTCCTTTAGACATTTCTAGAGGTGTGTAGACATTTGTAGAAGATTTTCTAGAATCAATCTTTCTTTCTGAAGATGTTTCTAAGTTTTGATGTTTATTTTGTAGCTGTTTTCCGACATTTCTAGAAACTTATAGAGGTTTTTAAGTGTAGATTTTTTTTGTAAATGTTTTTCTAAACATTTCTAGACATTTCCATTTGCTCTATATGTTTCTGGGAGTTTTTAGAGGTTTGTAAATGTTTGTAGATGGTTGTAGAACGTGTACCTCTGAAATTCCAGTTCTCCACCTAGTGGGTTTGGCCAACACTGAAGTTTGTTGAAGAAAACTCTTGAACATGAATTTCAGGATGCGAACCGAGAATTCTGAGCCCTTGAATCTTTAAATGTGTTTCTATTAATAATTAAAAGGAAAAAAAAAATCATCATAAAAGTCTGATTATTGAGTTTCTCAGTTTGGTTGATGCTAATTGCAGGTTATATATATAGTATATTATTAGCATAAGAAAGTCTTTTCTGAACAATTTTCCAACACATCTGAGGAAAATGTTGATATTCTTGATAACTTGGTTGTGTTTGCACCGTTGCTCCACCTTTCCATTTAAACGTATATAGTAAACATAATGGCTATAAGCTTGCTGGATTAGTGACTAGCCTCCGCAGGTAGCTGTCTCCTGCTTGGTGGCCATATTTCCCAGAGTTCTTCAGACCATTTGACCATGTGAGAAGTGCAAAGCTTGATTTCCTAACACTGTTTGTTGAGTCTGCCTCAATTGTAAACATATGGCACAGAGAGTGCTACGACATTCCCTAGTGTCTGCCTGCATATGTAAATATAAATAAGTGTAGGTCACCTTTGGGAAAGATCCTGTGTGTGTGTGTGTGTGTGTGTGAAGGCTGGTATGTGAAGGCGTGTGAGCCTGACATGCTTTAAAGCTGTGACTGGATCAGGTTTGATACTGTAAGCTGAAATCCGATCTCTGAACCGTGCTAAGCTATGCCAGGCCTGTGGTCTGTATCCAAATATACGCTGCCAAGTGCCCTGTGTGCTCCGTGTTTACGGCAGGGTTTGTTTTTAGAACTTGTTTTGCCCACCTAACATTGCCACGTTAGTATAATTTGGTTTCTGTCTGATTAGCTGATTGACCTCCAGAGCTAGCGAGCAAATCTGAGCGAATTGTAAACTGAAAGAATTCAGAAGAAATGATCATGAAATATTTGATGGGGCTTGGTGTCAATTCATTGCTTATTTATGAACGTCACGTTTTTCATCTAGGAATTCCTCAACATTGGGTCTTTTATTCCTGCATTATACTACCACAGATGCTTTTGACTCCTATTTTCAGTTACATGTGTGAATAGATCATGTATTTTTATGTGTATGTACAAAAATGCAGATTGATTCTGAAGTTCTTGCCACTTTCTTAAGGATAAAGTTGGAATTAAACATTAAAGGTTGACAAAGGTCATAGACAACATTGAAAACCTTTTGAAAAGGTTAAAAAGTTAAATATTAAGGTGAAGTTTGATATTAATGTCAAAGATGGTGGAAAAGTTATGTTTAAATTTGTGGAAAAGTCAGAATTACGAAAGTTTGAAATTTAATTATTTCTTTAACATTAACTTTGATTCTTGCTTTAATGTTAACTTTGAATTCAACTTTAATCTTAGTTTTACCTGAAACCATATTTAACATATTTACCATCAGCAAAACCTATTTTGAGCTGGAATTTAATCTTAATTCTATTTTTAACCACATCTTTCACCATAAATTTGTCTTTAACCTTAATTCTGACCTTGATTTAACTTGGTTTAACTTTATAACCTTTACTCTTTATCCCTTAACGTTCATTTCCATTTTAACCGTTAAAAAGGGAAATATATCAAAGACTACACTTAAGCCTTCACAGTTTTATTCATTTGTGGTCTGAGACAGTTCCAGTGAAATCTGAAGAACACTCTGTGTAAACGTGGCTGCGGATTTATGTGTCTGTAGAGTTTTGTGTTTAGGAGATGATGTATATGAAGTCCAGCTCATTATTTGTGTGAGATTTCATGCTTAATGGGGCGAAGTTACGTTCTTTACCTCATGCGTTATCTCCTCTCTGTTTAATCACGTCTGATTAAAAAAAAAAAAAAGTGTCCTTAGTTACACCGAGCTGTGCATATTCAGGCTGTGCAGGTAGAGGTAGAGGTGGCGTGTGCACGTGTGTGTGTGTGTGTGTGTGTGTGTGTGTGTGTGTGTGCGCACGTGTGAGTGTATGTGCATGCATGCATGTGTGTG
>JAOTRN010000001.1:1731466-1744141 GCA_028566695.1 Bagroides melapterus
ACACACACACACACACACACCCCACCACACACACACACACTCACTCACACACACACTTTTTTACACTCGCTCACACACACACACACACACACACACACACACACACCCTACCACATACACACAAACGCTCACACACACACTCGCTCACACACACACACACTCACTCACTCACTCACTCACACACACACACACTCGCACACACTCGCTCACACACACACTCACTCACTCACACACACGTGCACACACACACACACACACACTCACACACACACACACACACTCACTCACTCACACACACACATTTGTTTACACTCGCTCACCCACACACACACACACACACACCACACACACACAGACACACACATACATATGTATACAGTATATATATAGTGGTATCTTGACTCTACATAAATGCAAACACAGACCTTATGTGTGTCTCGTCCTGTGTGAGCACAGAAACCTGGTAAAGACGTGGAGTCTATCATCCATGACATTAATTCTCAGCGGGAGAGAGAGGAGCTGCATGACATGGACAGGTAAAGAGAAATAAACACAGTCGTCAAAACTTTTCAATAACTTGAGCTTACTTTAATATTCTTGTGAAAACAATTTGAAATACAGATTTAAAAAATCTTTTCCTTATGAAGACAAACACTAAAAGATCTTTTGATTTTATTTCTCTAAGGCAGATAAGTATCAGATGCCCATATTGTTCAGTTGATTATCCTCTTGAGACCCCAATGTCCTCATATGTGGACTCAACGTTTTCTTTCAACGTCATTGTCCATATATATCCTTGTACCATCATATAATTCTTTTGCCAAACTTCTTCCTGGTTGAAGACATTCATTAAATTTATAGTTGAATATGAATAAAGAGAAACAGTCTGTAGAAATGATGTACACTTGTCCGTGTCTCAGGAGATTATTACTCTCAAGGAGTATTATTTAAGACATCCAGTGACTTCTATGTCTTCATAGTTGTTCTCTGTATAATCCTTAATGATGTGTCACCGAGTTCAATTCACTTCAGTTTTATTTGTTTAGCACTTTTAACAATGGACATTGTCTTAGTTCAGCTTTACAGAAAATAAGAAATATAGTACAAAGAGTTTAAGATTAATGTTAAACAAAAGTTCAAGGTTAATATTAGACTTATATGTGTTTGTATTTATCCCTAGTGTTTTTGTTTTATAGATATCCACCGGAGCGTGCACGTTCTCGCAGCCCCATCACTCGCTCCCTGACTCCGCCCACACACAGCCCCAGTTTCACATCGTGTAGCTCCACCCACAGCCCCCAGGCGGTGCCCTGGATGAACGGCGTAGGGCCGCAGCGAGGGTCGTGGGACTGGACGCAGCGCGAGAGGGACGAGTGGCGGAACGGCGAGGACGACCGCAGGAAAACCTACCTCAAACCGGCAGACGAGCGCAGCAGGGACCGCTATTTCTCCTCCCACCATCCCGCCGACGATTTCTACAAGAAGGAAAAGCTGCAACGCGTGTCCCAGCACCAGAGACACGAGGCCAAGTTCAAGAGGCGAGACGGAGGCGGGGATCATCACAGGAGCAGACATTCAGAATCCGAGCTACCGGAGGACGGACGGGGCAGAAGGACGAGCAGGAGGCACGAGAGGGAGGAAAGAGAGACGAACAGTCACGTAAGTTTACAGTACACGGTGTACACAATGTAGCCGAAGAGCCTGTAAAAATAAACTGACGTAAAACACAGAGAATGTTCTGTGTGCTCGTGTGTGTGGTCCACAGAAAGAGTCAACAGAGCACAGAGCCAAAGAGAGATCGTCATCTCCTCACAGCAGCAAACCCACAGAGCCGAGCGAGGGCGAGCGAGACAGAGAGAGCGAGGTAACTCTACCACTGATGTGACAGAACACACAACAAGGCAGAGTGAGGAACCGGAACCCATAAAATGATCCAAGACTAATCAGACATCTGTGCCAGATTTCACATCCTGTTCTGTAAAATGAGAGAAACTCACACTTTAGTCAAACCAGCATTAAACCTTTACATAGACCTGGAACAATTAGTTATTGTTATTATTTTATCTCTTATCCCCAGGTGGAGGAGTGTGGAAGTGGGGAGGACACGGACGGTGAGTGCTGGTACCCTAACAGCATGGAGGAGCTGGTGACAGTTGACGAGGTGGGAGAAGAAGACGACTCCATCGTCGAGCCTGATCTCCCTGAGCTTCAGGAGGAGGAACGTGAAGAAGAGCTGGAGGAAGTTAAGGAGCACGTTGAAGAGGAGGTAACCACGCCAGCAAAGGTCGAGAAACAGGAGTCGACGTTGACGCCAGATGCAGCAACAAAAGATACTTCAAGTTCTAATCAGCCGGAATGCCCTGAAGCTCCACCCTCTCACGTCTGCCTCTTCCCCTCTCAAGAGTTTAAAAGTGCCCTGGAGGAGGCGGCAGAGCCGCGCGTACCGCCGACAAGCGTGACAGACGCCGCCGAGACCTCCACGACACTCACAACGCTCGAGAGCGTGTGTGACACGGAGAAGATCGCAGACACACACACAGGTGGTGAGACGGGCAGGACGTGTGAAGCCGAGAACACGGAGACACAGCACGTGGAGGAGATTCAGAAAAGAGGTGCACGCACAAAGACCATAGAACGAACTTATAGACGGACCTTAATGAAGAGTAAAAGGAACATTATAGAATAAATCAGAGTGTAGACAAGTGTACAGTGAGCACTTTAAACTGTAGGACTGTGTAAGACGTGAATCTCCACCCATATTCTAAACAAATCCCATAAGACAAGTAATTTGCCCTCTCGGCCTCACGACAGAGGTAAAGTAGCTAGCTAACGTTTCTGAATATATCTAGCTAACTTTAACTTTTGGCTTGTGATTTTATCGTTATTTAAATAGACCATGCCGCAGTCATGCATCCTGTACTTTAGTTACCGGCTCTTATGTCTTTGGGACATAAGGCAGCATAAGACATCTGGAAAAACAGAACTGACAAATATCTGATCAGATTTCTAATGTGTAAATCATCTTAGAAAATAAATAACGTGTTTTTTCCCCTAATTGCAGACACAATTCCGCAGAGTTCTCGGCCTGCGAGTTCACCACGAAGGACGGGCATCGTAGCTCCGTCGCCGTCACGAGAGCAGGAAAAGATCGTCAGCGAACACAGCATCCCTCTAGGTAACTCCACACTCCAAACCACATGCTTGGATTCAATGTGGGCATTTGGACATTTTTTCCTTTTTTGTTTTGCTAATTACAGACTTATAGAAAATATTATCACTGGCACAACGCGCAGTGGAACCGAAGACTTTAAATCTGAAAAAATTAGTTTAAAGGACAATAGGATACACAACACAGGATGAAGTAAATAGGCAGACAAAACCGGAACGGAACACGACAAACTGTCGTCTGAAAACGGGGCACTCACACACGTGACAATACAAACACGTCTTCAAGTACACTGTGTGTGTGTGGATGTGACTATTATAAACATTCCCTTTATGTGTGTGTGTGTGTGTGTGTGTGTGTAGATGTGACTGTACTAAACATTCCCTTTATTTGTGTGTGTGTGTGTGTGTGTGTGTAGATGTGACTGTACTAAACATTCCCTTTATTTGTGTGTGTGTGTGTTTGTAGATGTGACTGTACTAAAGATTCCCTTTATTTGTGTGTGTGTGTGTGTGTGTGTGTGTGTGTGTGTGTTTGTAGATGTGACTGTCCTAAACATTCCCTTTATTTGTGTGTGTGTGTGTGTGTGTGTGTTTGTAGATGTGACTGTACTAAACATTCCCTTTATTTGTGTGTGTGTGTGTGTTTGTAGATGTGACTGTACTAAACATTCCCTTTATTTGTGTGTGTGTGTGTGTGTGTGTGTGTGTGTGTGTGTTTGTAGATGTGACTGTCCTAAACATTCCCTTTATTTGTGTGTGTGTGTGTGTGTGTGTGTGTGTGTTGTTTTAGGTGTGGAGTTCATCGTCCCCAGCACAGGCTTCTACTGTAAACTCTGCAGCCTCTTCTACACCAGTGAGGACATGGCCAAGACCACACACTGCCGGAGCACCGTTCACTACCGCAACCTGCAGGTGTGAAAACACTTTGTACAGAATTCTCCGAACCTTACACAATCTTACAATCTTCAGCAACTTTGTCTGGATAAAGTTTGCGTACAGCGAAGCTCGCCAAATCTCAGACACACAGGCGCCAAATAGAGCTGACAATTTCCAAAAGACAAAGGTCAATTGATTAATACTAACCATCTGCACCACACACATAGCAAGCACATCCAAATGGCTCGGTGTCAGCTGTGCAAGAGAAGTAGGCCGATAACAGAAACGGCATGCCGAGATACTGAGAGCTGGTGCTCTGAGACCGATTTCATTACCCACCCCATCAATACACCACAGCGTTATTAGTTATGACAAGACGAGCTCAGAGGGCTGAAAGTGGACTCGAGGGGACGACTCATGAGGGAAGATGGGTGTGAGACATAAAACAGCCCTGAATATACATGTGTAATATAATCTAAAAAACACCACACTAACTTGAGTAAAAAAATAAATAAATAAATCAGTGGGCTCTTGAACGTCAGAGATTTTTATTTTATTTGAATAGTGTTATTCAGTTGTTTGTTTATTAGTCTGGTTTATATTTTGTAGATTTATCACGCTCGTTATCATACTATATGTTTATTAATGTTAATGACTAATACACAATTTACATGATTCATCATCACACCAAAGACAAGGATTAGCACATATCATGTTTAAATCTTTTAAATTATTTTACTAGTTCAGACGACATGAGAACCTATATGTAGAATGTTTCGAAAAATAAATATAAATATATTAATAGTTTAAGTCTCGGCACAGATCTGATACGCAGCCGAGGAAACCTGTGTGGAAAAACTGCCTTACGGTCTGGAGGGTGATTTTGTGTTTGGATCGTCTTTTTTATTGTATTTTATAGACTCTCCCAGATTTATAGACACTCCCTTGTCTCCAACCTGCTCTCTGTCCATTCTGAGAGAATAATACGACACATCACGTGCGGCCGGATAAATTTCTTGCTGTCAGAAAGATCAGTGAAGGATTAAAAAATAGACTCCTAATCTCACAAAATCATGTTTAAAGTCGTGTTTATATTGTGTGTTTATATATAATGTACACACTTACATAAATACACAGGTACATAGTGTGTATACATAAAATACACTCGTTATTCACTGAAATCTTTGTATATTCGGTGAAGTCCAATATTCTGACGCTGCCCCGGTCTTTCTACTTCTTTATTTCTACTCTATATTTGCTCAGTGTGGCAGTGTCTTTGCTGACTGAACACCAAAGAGATGTAAACACATAGCACACTGAGGAGTGGACTAATGGAATAATTGGTGTGAGAATGTATGTTTATAACGCCGTGGCCTTTAGAAACCATTAGTGTGTGAAGGGCAACAGGGACTGACCGGGTGTGTGGTCAGGATCGAGTTGCCCATTAGTCCCTCTCAGACACACCTCTATTTCTCCTTCTCTCTCTCTCTCTCTCTCTCTCTCTCTCTCACACACACACACTCACACACACACACACACTCTGCAGGCATTCACAGCATGAGAAGCAGCAGCTGCTCTGTCACTCACAGCCCTGTGCAGACAGGAGTGTGAAACAGAAAGAGGGTGAGGGAGATTGGGTGAAATGATACAGTAATACACTCAGTGTCACACCAGTATAGGAAGATGATCAATGTGTGTGTGTTGTAAAGAAGTGGAGTGACTGTTTCCAGCACTGTTAGATTCATCCTATAGCTGGCAGGTGGGTGAAAGGTGGTGACGAAAAAGTGGTCAGAGAAACTGTTAAGCTCAGTGTGATCTCGTGTTCCCTAGTACATGGTGACTTTGTCATGTGGTCACGTGTGTATAGCCTGTAATGCGTTTGTGTCCACCACTTTCTCAAATTGTGTTCCTGTCCTGTGTGTGTGTGTGCAGAAGTACCTGTCTCAGCTGGCCGAGGAAAGTCTCCTGCACTTCCGTTCAGACGCAGAGTGAAAACAGGAAGACGTTGAGGAGGAGAACCGAACCAGGCGAGAGAGAGAGAGGAGAGAAAGATGTGTGTAGGAGAGAAACGACGATGACGTGTGCAGTCATTCAGCACGTTTCAACCAATCTTGAAAACAATATGATCATGTTTCTGTCAACCGCTGAGTAAGAGCGACCAGGTGACGTCATTAAGACGCTGTCACGGGGAGATTTAAAACAAATGTCAGAGAACGATCATTAAGTATTGAAGAAGCGCCACGAGATGGCATCATAAAGACGCCGTCGTTTAAAGCAAACATCGGAATACGGTCATAATTCAATTAAACCGCCGAAGTTGAGCGACGAGGTGACGGCTTTAGAACACGCACAGAGTCACGCTGAGACGTTCGGCACGTTTCCGTCACCCGCTGAAGAAGAGCGAGATGACGTCATTAAGACTTAGGGATACGCGCGCGTATTTCCATTTTATCACATCTTTCTCTTCTGTACTTCCCTTTATAAACTTATTGGTTCTTTTTTTCTCCTGATGTATCTGAATTCATATGAAGCAGTTGGTTGGAAACAGAACCGAACCCGAACGAAGCGCTGCACGAGGAGCACGGTTCACAGAACAGATCCTGACCTTTAGTAATCCACTCATTGCGCCTTGCAAGAAGCAGCCAGTTCACCGGCACGTTAAGCGGTGGTGTAAAACTGGGTGTTAGTTTGTGCTCTGAAGAACGCCGAAAGGAAAAGTTCAGTAGAAAATATCACAGCTCACACAACACTGTCAGAATGAGAGTATTAAAGAATGTGCATAATGCGTTAATGCGGCTATAGGCTGGTGAGCATGACGGTATTTCCCTTTTGTAAAGTGACGTCTGAATCGAAGAAAGAGTCAAGTTATTTATTTTTTTTTTTATGCACTGGATGTTCTCGGAGGAAACTGGAAGAAGAAAGACTGCTTTTCGGTATCGGGACTCTGCACATTTGTCCTCAGGTCAATGAGCATTGACTCATTCATGTTAATAATGCTAAATATTTTATTTATAATAAATACACACAGATCCCAGAACTCGAGCCTTTTTTTCATCCATGCTGTGTATAACGCTTTTTGAACTGTAGTGTTACTTGAACCGGACCATGTTTGTTGTTTCTCCAGGCTGGACGAAGCTGTGTACAGAAATATAGTGTGTGTGTGTGATAGTAGTTTGCAGTAAATGGGTTGTGGAAGCTTTTATTCTTCCGCTTGTTTTGTACACTTATCATTGTCCCATTGACTTTTTTTTTGCTGGAGGGAGGGGGGGGGGTGCGGGTGAGGGGGGTCTTACATAAAGTTTTCAGTGCAAATACTTCAATAAACTTTTGGAGAAATACTCATGTAGCATTTGTGTTTGTGTGTTTGTCTTTCTGAGTTGTACACACATACGTGTGTGTGTATACAGACAAGCTGTATATTGTGTTGCACAGTTTTTACGGTTTTTGTATTTGTTTTTAATGATTGATCACATTACTTTTAATTCGTCGACCTGGTTATAATTTATGATGCTTTTGATTACCATTATTTTACTTATGTTATTTTATATTTAAGAATATGATATTAATTTCTTTTGTTACTTTCCTATTTTTTGAGATTTTCTAGCATTTTTATTTTTAAATATTTTTCATTCTTTCATTCATTCATTTATTTATGACACCATTTATTTATTTGGTCCCAGATTTTTTTTTATTGTTATTTACCATTTTAATTTAGACCTTTCCATGAAATTGTTGATGATTTAAGCGAGTATTTTTTTTAAATATATATATATACATATAAAAAACGGGTCACGAAACTGCAGTGACACAAAATCAGAAGCAATGACGTAATGCCATGGTTGTAATTCTTAACGCGGGCCGCCAGGTAGCGCCGTGACTCGGCGTGAATTATTTTCGTTGTCGAAAACACGAGAAGCCCTAACCGCCCGCCCCCTTCAGCATACGCTTCACATTGGTTGGCATTGTCCCGTACTTTAAAATATACTGGCTAATCAGAAGACTTAAAAGGCGGTCCTGCGTCATTGAGTTGCTGGGCAGAGCGAACAGAAAACGTTTGCAAACAGAAAGGCTGCGTTAGGGTTTGGAAAACGAAACGCTGAGCAAGGTAAGGTTTTTTATTTTTAAAGTGTATTCGTCAAATATTTTGCTTTTTATTTGAACAGAGAGCGGTGTATCCACCGTAGGTAACGCGCTTGTTTAGAAAAGAACCATATCCTTCTGTTAAATGGAGCTGACGCAGGTTTGTTTGTGGTTCTATTCCAAATACCAGGGTTCTGTCTAGCTAGGCGGACTGCTTAGGCCGCTCACGTAATGACGTTTACGCTGTACATAGTGCGCTTGTTTTTTTGTTTTTTTTTTAGTGGGACTCGATTTGCATGCAGGTTTCTTGCTTCTCGTGTATACACAACAAACGAGTCACTTACATCAACGTAAGCGTCGTTGCAGATTTTCCATTAAATAAACCTGTCTTCTAAATTGAAAACAGGATTATACACATTTTATGTGGACGAATATCCTGACCTAATCTCACTATCTTTTTGAAGACGGTACGTAGGCATGTTATGGCATGTAACTAGCTCGCCTCGTTAGACGGTTGATTGCTTGCAAAATGAATGAAGTTTCCTTATTGTTTCTTTTAATATATTCTTTTTTTATTTCTCTTTTAGGTTTTTGTAACTTGAACTATTTTTGCCTGCACCTCGTTTTGAAGTCATGGCAGCGGACTGTGAGGCATGGCTGAACGCCAACCCCGTAGGTAAGTGTGGCTTTAATACGCAACTTATTGGGCCTAGTCACAAACTGCTCACTGTGCCCTAATCAAGTGGCACATATATGCCGTAAAACTGCGCATTACATACACTTTCTAGTGCACTCGTTCGGGCACAGTCACTGTTTTGTATTTGTTTGGGGTTGTTTGTGTGTACGTGCCAGATTGTTATAGTAATTTGGACATAACGTTAAAGTAACATTTTAACTCCTGTTTATTTTGAAAGGAGATCGTAAAACACGATATTGTGTTTTAAAAAAAAAAAAAAAAAAAAAAATGCAAATGTTAGAAAACAATTTCGATCTTGCCTTATTCAGACGGGATTACTTTTACGGAATTGTTCCTATGATGTTTCTGGGATTTGAGTTGAATCTTGATTGATTTCTAGGAACCAAAAGTAAAATTTGATAACATGCAGCGATCACTCACTCACTCACTCTCACACACACACACACACACACACACACAAAAATAGGGTAGACAAAAATAACTTCTGTGTCAGTCTTTTCAGAAAGGTTACAGTAACGTCACCATGTACTAGAGACGCTACGCTACTATTTAATTAACAAGCGGTTTTCCATTTTGTTAAACAGCTGTACGTGAGGTTAACACTTTTGTAAACTTTGCATCTACACACGAAGTAAATATAGAAAGGTGTGACAGCACGTGGCGTGTTACACGTGGCGTGTCCTGAGTTCGTGAATGGGCGTGCAGTGAGCGTGACCGTGGGAGGAGTACCGGGACTGTCTGATAACTTCTAACACCAGACCAAAGAATTTCTCAGCCCCCCCCAATAATTCCTTTGTTCACGTTGATAGATGAAGCGGGGACTTCAGAGGAATCTTGTGAACCAGTCTTTAGGGTCTGTCACGTTAGAGCTTCATGCCAAAGTCACAGATTCTTTCATTCAGTCTTGAGTCCTCGTGATTTTTAAGTCTTTGTCACTGTGTAAAAATACTCTCCATGTCTCCTTGTTGAGTGCTTAGCTGTTAGCTGTTACAACGGTGACTCGGTAGCTGGCGACATGAATATTATATAGATTTAAAAAAAAAAAAAAAAGTTTTAAAAGTTTTTTTGTTTTTTTTTTTGTTGTTTTTTTTTTCTCGCCACCCCCCCGAAATAAAGACGTGTAACCGAGAACATTCAATATGTTTCTGTGCAGAATCGGACGACCTGAGCGACTCGTATCATTCAGGAAACGAGAGCGGCCTCACCTCCGGAGCCAACGATGAGATCAACGGAAACTGGGTTCCCGTGCCGACCGGGACAGTGCACGAGGCTCGGGTGAAGGCCAAGGCCAAGCGACGCCTCCGCAAGAACTCGTCCAGGGACTCGGGCCGAGGAGACTCGCTGAGTGAGAACGGAGACGCCTCTCGCTCCGCCGTGCCCCCCGCCAGCCCCAAAGGCAAAGTGCTGGACCGCAGGTCAAGGCTGGGAAAAGGGAGGGGCCTGCCAAAGAAAGGTACGAGAAACCTCCCACCTCCACGACTCGTTATGTTTAAGCACCGTCTGTACCGAACACGGCCGAGTCATTTCGGTGGAGTGTGTTATCTCGTCAAACGAGATGAACGAGAAAACGACACATGCTGATATCGAGCAGTTCGTTTTATTTGATCAGCTGTCGGACTCTTGACCCTGCTGTACATCTGATAAAGGTGTAACTCGCCGTAAGAAGGTGTGTTTTGCTCTCCGTTAGTACACCCTGTTCTTGGACATCCGGTGCTTAGGTCTGCTCTCGGCTCAGAGCGCTCAGCTCAGAGCGCAGACCTGAGCGCTTAGGTCTTTTACGTACCACGAGCAGGGTTGTTGTGAGTGACCGTGGTTTTTCGTGTGTTAGTGGACGTTCACCATTAAAACGTGACTAATCTGATAAAGTATAACATGATTAAAGTCATTAAACTGATTAAAGTATAATTATTTAATGTGGAGAAAGAATAACATCATTCCTGTAAAAGTTTTATTTATTTTTTTGGTACATGATAAAATAGTGTTTAAGCTGACCATGGAACTTTGTACAGTAACTGCTGATTGATATAGGTGAGTGTGAGAGAGAGAGAGAAATACACACACACACAACTGTAGACCACACTCCTACCTCTCAATTAAACTAATCTTTGGCTGTGACGAAAAACAGTGATGCGTCTTTGTTTAGACATTTAAGCCGTTTTTAGCCGCACCTGTAGCTGAAAGCTTACACAAACACACCCCGAAGACGCCTGAGCTTGTTCAACACCTCCACGTTGCAGATACGAGGCCCGTTTTCTGGGTCGAGCCTCTCATAGATGCAGGTCTCCATATTGTTTTATGACGTCCATACCCAAGAGAGCGTGATGAAAAGGAATTGAAGATGGACACAAAAAATAATTGTTCTTTAATCGGATCCTGATTGATCCCTTTTCAGGGAGCCTTCAGTGGGTGTGTGCTCAAGATGTATAAAGGAACTGGTGCAAGGCCTGTGAATCGAAAGCGTGTCACAAGCTACAGTCACTTCCTTATCTGTGTTAAGCTGCTCCCCCTGAAGAGTTGCCGAGTTGACTTTTGTGAACGTTGTAGACTGTTGGAGGAACCTGGCTGTAGATTTACGTCTCTAACGAGCACTACTACGTTAGACAAGACTGATGAGCAGCAGGACGTCCTCGTGATCACAGCAGATCAGCAGTGTTTAGGTCTGAGTAAATCCTGAAGAAAGAGGCACTTATGAGGGTGTGAAGTGTTTTAGGAAGTGAAGCTGTTTTTGGGAAGTGTTTAAATTTAACATTCTGGTTTATTGACTATGAACACACTGACGTCTCTGTTAGAGCTGCTGTGTTGAGGACGATCTGTTTCCAAATGGAGTTAAACGTAAGGGTGTTCGTAGTCCCTCAGAGTGCCGGCGTTACTCCAGACGGTTTAAACGTACGCTGTAGCATGAGACAGTAGAAGGTGGATTGGGAGATGACCGCCGATTCCGTTAGAGAAGGAGATTAACACCCGGAGTTCTGTAAAGACTCGGGCTTCTGCTGGAGATAAAACTATCAGTAGAATGTGGAGTGTGGCGCTGCTGATATTGATTATACTGAATATCTGTTGAAGGTGTAGGAGTAACTCTGGAGGCTGAACTAATCCAAACTCTTCAAACTCTCTCTCTCTCTCCCTCTCTCTCTCTCTCTCTCTCTCCCTCCCCCCATTGCATAACAGGGTCAGTCAATAAGGCAGTGTGTTGTGTAATTCTGTCCAGTGGGAAGAATAGAACAAGAAAAGGAGTGTGTATGGACTCTTATACATGCACAAACTCTCTCTCTTTCTCTCTCTCTCTCTCTCTCTCTCTCTCTCTCTCTCGCTTTCGCTTGCTCAGACTGTGTGTTCTGGTGATGTAAGTTAAGTGTTTCACATATTACACAAATTTAGGTTTAATCCATGCTGACTGACCGAATAAACAGCTAAGAGTGTGTGTGTGTGTGTGTATACTTGAGGCCAGTAGGTACAGTGTTTGTTGGTGTATGCGGGGGCCTTCACACATTTCTCATGGTGTCTCTGTAGGAGGTTTTAAAGTGTGTGTGTAAAGCAGAGGCAGGAACATCATGTACAGAGTGCAGCAGCAGTATGTTTCTGCTGCATTACATTCCGACGTGTGTGTGTGTGTGTGTGTGTGTGTGTTTATAGGTGGCGCTGGTGGTAAAGGTGTGTGGGGAACACCAGGAGAGGTGTACGACGAGGAGGAGGTTGACGTCCGGGACCCCAATTATGATGAAGATCAGGTTTGTCCCAGTACGGGAGTGGTCCAGACTGACATGTTTGAAATCACACTCTCTCTTTCTCACCTCACTCACTCACTCTCTCTCTGACACACACACTCACACACACTCACACACACTCACACACAC
>JAOTRN010000001.1:1834030-1845694 GCA_028566695.1 Bagroides melapterus
GGTGTGAGAGTGTATGAGGTTCGTACAGGTAGAAGAGTGTGAGAGTGTATGAGGTTCATACAGGTAGAATGGTGTGAGAGTGTATGAGGTTCGTACAGGTAGAATGGTGTGAGAGTGTATGAGGTTCGTACAGGTAGAAGAGTGTGAGGTTCAAGTGCTATTTTGGCACATGTCCCAAACCACATATTTTCTATATAGACAACATAAACACCATCACAGATCCATAGCTGTGGTCATGTCTCAATACACACACACACACACACACACACACACACACACACACACAATTCCTATTCTCATTTAAATCATTACAAATACCCCAGTGCTTTATGGGTAACCTGGACATATTGTGGTGTGTTCAGAAGTGCACTAGATACTCAGTGATCTGCTGCCTGCAAAATGGCTCACTTCCAAACTCATGCACTATGGAGTGATTATAGGGTCAGTGTTGTATTATTGTTCAGAACAGATGTGGTGTTTTTAAATGACAGGTACACACACACACACACACACACACGGACGCACACACGCACGCGTACACGCACGCACACGGCTCAGAAGTAAATCCATCGTACATGATTTGCTTTAATACCACCGCCTCGTGTTCATCGTTACATCACACCCAGAAGTGATAAAACAGCTACAGCTTTTTTTTCCCCCTCTACCATCAGATTTAAAGCCTAAAATGTCATCGGGGGGTCACTGGATTCTGGGTAAAGCTCAACATTCGAAGCAGAAGCTTGCTCTCCATGTTATATAAGCGACAGCACAGCTCATCTGTGGGATTTGAAGCATGTGGACGGTAGCAGTGATGCTTGGTCACATAACAGGTTTTGGATTTCGTTTTTCTCGGAAACGTGACACACTTTAAACACGTTTTACAAAATGTAGTATTTGAAGCCTTGCTGTATATAAAAAAAGTTGCTGTTGACATGAGTAACAGGCTACAACAGATACTGAGGGGAAAATAAAAGGAGTGTTATTGCATCTTTCTCTTCTTCCAGTCTTTCTACCAAGAATTCTACCTTCTGTGTTGTTAGTAATCTTTATGATCAGGAATCACATTTTACGACCAACAAAGTATTATTTCAGGTGTTTTTGTTGTTGGGATAATGCCGTTACACTGAGGCAGACATGGCAGACTGGAGGCTCCTCCTATAAAAACAAAACATCTCTTTACCGAAAACTTCATTACATCAACGATGGAGCATATCTTCACCACGTTCATACATATAACCTGTCATCTACATGTGCTGCTGTTTGTTATGGGGAAAAATCATCAACTCCTCCTGACCAATCAGAATGGAGAATTCGACAGCATAACAGAAGTAGTGAACAGTAACGCTCGCTCATATTCTAGCACAACTTCGGTTGCGGTTTTCAAACCGATTCCCAGCCATTCTTTCACCGCTCTCCTCTTTCATCGACCTATCCATCATCTCCAGACCTATTTGTGTGACGTGAGGAATCTATGCAGGCTATATGTGTACGTCTGAGCCACCTGCCAAGATCAGCATACAGGATTGCTTTATGTCTGGACTCAGCGTTCTGGCGCTTTGCCATGAGGTTCGGGCAAGTGCAGTGAGTGTGTGTGTGTGTGTGTACGCAGTAATTCGGGTCTTTAATTACAGCCCGTTCCCCTCACCTCTTCTGAACAGCGGACTATTAGCATTCCTGCGTCTCCAGTATCCTAAGATTCAGCTGGGTGCTGCGGCTGGTGTTCTGATGGGTCCTCACTTCTACTGTCAGGACTCAAGAGATGGAACTGTGTGACACACTGATTTATTGTGAGTGTGTTGGATAGAGTTTTCAGTGGAACATCTATCACCAGCTTAACATTATTACACACACACACACACACACACACACTTCATAGGGTTCAGAACTAATCTATGACCAGCTGTTTCCCAGACTAGCACTAAACACAGACTTTGACTTTGTAACCGTGTTATTGTATGGTTACACATTGCCATGGAAACACGACTTGCGAAACTGAGCATCGTGTTTCTGTGTAATGTGGTTTTAAAGTGGGACTTTTCCCCCCCAAAATCACATGCATTTGTTTTCCTGACTGTGTGTATTTTTTTTTTTCGATTTGTTCACCAGTCCTCAGTTTTTTGTTTTGTTTTTTTTAATCTTTGTGTGGATTTGTATGTGGCTTTCTGGGTTCTCTGGTTTCCTCCCACTTCCTTAAAACAGGCTGGTAGACTGTAGTGTGCGTGTGTGTGTGTGTGTGTGTTAATGTTGTATAAGAGGAACACACTGCACTGAGGTTACTGTTGGATTTTAGTTTCCTAATTGAATGAAATTTTCTGATGGTTTTAGAGTGATGAGAATAGAGTGAATTATAAAACAAAATGAAATACTTTGTTACATAACTGAATTATTGACATATCAATATTAATGGACTTTAATGTTAAATTAAATGCGTATATAGTTTGTTATTTCTAAGTGAAATGTGGGATGTGTTGCAGAGGTGACTGGATGTACATGCTCATGTAAATAAACACACACGTGTGTGTGTGTGTGCACCCAATGTGATCATCATCATGTGATGATCTCACTGTATTTGAGCAAGAATACAGCAAGCACCGTAGCAACTGCCCAAATAAGCAAAACACACACACACACACACACACACACACACACACACACACACACACAGAGAGAGAGAGAGAGAGAGAGAGAGAAAGGAAGAATAGAGCTTCATTTATGTTTGGCAAAATTAACAAAAGTGTGATCTGTTCTATAAAAACACACACACAGATGGAAGCTTGCAGGTGTTCCAGGTGTGTGGGTGTGGGCATACAATGTGTCTTTGAAACATTTACCTCCATTTATCTCCCTCCTTCTCTTTCTCTCTCTTTCTCTCTAGGACCCTGTCCCTGCATCTCTGGTGAATTTGGTGATGAACTCTCCCATCTCATCCATGAAGGACCTAAAGGAGCTGCTGGACGTTCACTCCGTAGGTAAAGCGGACACACACACACACACACACACACACACACACTAGACTCAGTACTTTACATTTAAAAATGCAAATACATACAAATTATTTTTACAATATTCATGCTTAAAATATTTCTACAGAATTTAATATAATGATGTTACTGTGTGTGTAAAATATTGCATAAAATGTAAGTAGTTGAAGATAGGGACAGTGCCAATGACCTTGAGCCCACTGCAGACGCAGACACACACACAGTGTAGAGGCTTTATCCAGCTGTGAGCCACATGTTATTGCAGCAAACACACAGACTCTTACCATACACACTCCTGCTCTCCTACATTAACTCCCCCACCAACACACACACACACACACACACACACACACACACAGTTTGACAGCAAGGTCTAGACTGATCTCAAATACATACATCATCTAGAACACATGCACACAAGCACCCACTCTCTCTGTCTCTCTCACACACACACACACACACACACACACACACACAACGTTTGTTAATACTGATGGCTAGCTGGAGACCAGGCTGCTCTCAGGGAATAAAGAGAAGCGATTGTACAAACACCGCTCCCTTTGTGCGACAACAAACAATGAGACTAAAAAAAAAAAAAGTTTGCAGTGTCATTATTAAAGCCCAACGTCATTAAAACCACACACACACACACACACACACACAGCTCTGTGTTTCATTGTCTGTAATCACCATATCCAGTGCACCAAAGACACACACTTGATCTATATTTTATATGAAATGTAGTGATATTTATATATCTGTAAACATTTCAGAAGTCAGAGCAAACAAATTTCATTCTTATTTTTGAAATAAGTGGGTTTTAGGGCATTAAACCAAATCATTACAGTACTTATCAATTATATCTTAACATTTATTCCTAACAAATTACACATTTCTGGCAAATTTCTGGTGCTAATTTGAAAATTCTACAAATCTTTCATGGATATCATAATTTATACAAATTCATTCTATTTTAAAAACAAAAGAGGAAAAAATAGATGTCAGCCATATTTTGATTTTGTGATGTATGATAAATCATCAACACACTATTGTCCGTCCTTAAAACATTTAAAACTAGAAATTTAAAACTGTTGTAATTTTTTGATCGTCCTAATGCAACTGAGGAGGCGGGGCTATAACAAACCTTAAAAGTTACTTACATTACTACTTTTAAAACTTGGCACGTACAACCAACATCTAACCCGTAAACCCATAAAGTGCAACGTAAAGTACGTTAAATTCTAAAATTGAGTTTTCGTGGGAATTGATGATGCAGAGAATTTCAATTTTTTTGAAAATCACCAGCATAAACTACGATTCTCTATCCTAGTTTTATGAAATCCTGAAGTACCCAATGTTTCTAACAGAATGGCTTCCATTTAATAAATTTAAAAAAAAGAAAAGAAAAAAAGATTACTCCACCTATACTAAAGTTTTCAGCTATCAACTAAAACGTTTCTACATTTTCTTTCATTTCTCAGAATTTAATTGACATTTCATCTAATAGGAATTTATTTCTTAATCCATCAGTGACAACCATTTTGTTTAATTAGAAATTAAAAATTTATGTTTTCAAAGCTAGCAAGCTTGCTATTAAATAAACAAGCTAGCATTGCTAAAGCTGCTAAATTCTTCAGCAAGAAAATTGAAAACACTATAATATCAACAACCATGACCAGGAAAACCTATTCTGTCCTTACGTCAACATAATTTATGAGAACTTTCAAGAAGTGTCCATCAAATTGTATCCCGCCCATTTCCTGACCAGTCAGGTTAGAGCTCTGCATGTGAATAATATGGTGCACCTGCACATCGTAGCATGAATCAGCAGCTTTAAAAAAAAAAAACCCAAAATGTTTCTTTGATCAAATTGTTGCTAATAATAACAACTATGAAATCTTAATATCTGGGACACAGCCTGATAATCTGTCTCTTCTCTCCAGAAGAAGAAGAGGAAGAGGACGAGGATCATTCAAACAGAACGCACAAACGCCTTCCCAGAAGTCTCGGTGAGAGCCGCTCCCAGCTTCCCTTCCTCTCTTTGTCTTCCTCCGTCGCTCTGTACCTCTTTTGTCCTCTTTCCAGAATATTCTGCTCCGCAATGGCTTTTAGGTACATTTTGTTTGTAAGTCTGTGTGTGTGTTTCTCGTTGGCTGTCTGCATGTCTCCAAGTCTATTCTAGCTGCTTGTCCTTAGGATACCTTCTTCACACACACACACACACAGTGATGTTGAGTGTCCTCTTCACACACACTCTTGAATGTACACACTGTGACCGAGCTGAGGGTGTAAGTTATGGTTTGTGTATATTGATGTTAGTCCAGTCTACTGACATGCAGGAAATCCAGTTCCAATACACAGTGTGTGTGTGTGTGTGTGTGTGTGTGTGTGTGTGTGTCCTGATTTTTCCTCATGGCACCTGTCCCTGGTTCAACAAAAACAGAGCTTAAATTTAAATTGGGTCACAATGAGACATTTCTTTCTCATGATGTTGTGCTTAGCAAGAAATGCTAAGTTAGCAGCTACCAAAACTCTGCACTTCTCTAGTGTTGGCTAGCTAACTAGTTATGTTAGGAAACGATAGCATAATTGTTAGTGTTTAGTAGCTTAACACATTTACTACAACTTGTAATTTCTGAGCTAAATATGCTAGCAAGCCTGCTAACCTGAGGTAAATGACTGAAATATGAATTGTAAATCAGAACCATATTTCTCTCCATGCTGGAAAGAATCACACTTTTAATAAAAGTGTGTGTCTGAACAATTTTTACCTCAGGATGTAATGATATTGTATGTAATGTTTAACTTGATTTTAAGACAGCAAGGAAGCTAACATGACATGTTCTGTTGTCTAATCGAGATTAACCTTGGTGTGCGTGTTCCTCAGGTGATGTGCAGATGGCTCAGCCAGCTGTGTGTAAGGTGCGAACAGAGGTGATGGAGGTGACGCGATCCATGTTGGACCGAAGCAATGCTAACTTCCTGCTCTGGCCTCTGTGTGTGGAGGTGCAGCGCTGCTCAGGCTGCTGTAACACACGGACGCTGCAGTGTGTTCCTATTAACACACAGACACGATATCTACAGGTACACACACACACACACACACACACACACTTCCTGTCCCATATACACACATCCTGCACCACAGGATCAGACACAAATACACTTTTCCTCCTCTGTATTACAGCTGACCTCTGAAGATGTTTGTAAAGTAGCCTACATCAAGACAGCAAACAACCAATAGGGCAGCAGTTTGGTAGTTAGACAGTTAATTAGCTAGTGTTCAATAAACTTTAAAAGAAACCCAAAGACAGTTCTGATAAAAAGTGAACGTCAAAAACGTACAACAACTACTTAAATCCCGCCTTTTTTCTGAATTCATTAAACTGAAAAAAATGAATTTTTCCCCCACAGATGGCGTTATCCTGTCCTATCACTAGCTAGCTGAACATTTTCTGAATGATTCTGGTGTGTGGTGAAAGGTTCTATGTAACAAATATTAAGTGTCCATACAATGCAGCTGTGACATTTATAGTTGTATGAACAAAGACATTACGAGACAGTGAAGAAAGCTAGTATGACATCACGTGTTCAAACTGTTGTAACCTTTTGCTAGTTAATCTCACTGAAGTAAAATAAACAGCATCTCTCACTGAAATAAGGCTAAAATATATTACACCTTATTGAGGGTCAGCCGAACTGTTAAGGAGCTAAATAGATAGCTCAACACTATATCTCAACACTATAACTTCTGGAAGGATCCTATTGTAATGCTAGTTTTATTTCCTTTCGTCTTCCAGATGACTAAGATCCAGTTTGTTGACAAACGGCCTGTCTACGAGAAGGTCATCTTACCTGTGGAGGACCATCTCAGCTGTAGCTGTACATCACGTGCAGTCAGTCACAGCACTTGGACGAGAACCACGACGTCCCCACCTCCTCCACCCCCCAGACTTGTCACCAAACCCCCAGTCTCCAAAAGCCAATCAAAAGAGGAGCTGCATCGCCACGATGACCTAAAACACAACCAGAGATTCCAGCTGGAGGATCAGGAGACTCAGTGGCAGTCAAAATACACGCTTTCACACACACAGAGAGTGCCTGTACACACCCCCGCACACACACTCGCGCACACACAGGGCTACCGACCCGGCTTGGCCCAACACACCTTAGAGGATGCAGCGACGATGCACGCAGGTTTTGGCACAACACGTATGGTGAGCGACACAACGCAACATCTCACACCAGTGAAGGGTCAGGAATACAACACACACCCTGGCAGCGGTGATGATAACATTAAATCCACGGCGAGTGGAGAACACCCAGAACGCCACAGACATCACCACGGTGAGCATGAAGCAGCGACAAAACACCAACATGGCCAGAGCCAATCACACACCACTGAGCAGCACCGCAGCCAGCCCGCCATCACGCTGCACCACAGCGGCCAACTGGAAGCCCCTGTGGTCAGCTTCAGCCATGTGGAGGTCATTGGCCAGTCCAGTGGCCAACACGAGCTGTTCAGCCAAGCACCAACACCCAGTTTGCACCAATCAGAATCAAAGGATCAGCAGCAAAGCCAATCGGAGACCGACAAGCTACTAGAGTCAGGGCAGGAAAAACCAGAGCATCACCACCACCACCATCACCACCACCACCACCACCAGCAACATCAGCATCCAACACAAGCTGGCACACAAAGAGCAGGTGTGTGTCTCATACAGGGTGTGTCTCAAACAGACACAGACACACACACACACTTCTACAGCCTGTCCTTATTCTATTATAATTAGCATTGCATCTGTGTCCTGTTTTCCAAAGTCAATAGTGACATTTATTAACAGGTCAAGAACTTTCAGATGATTGCTTTCCATAAGCGTTTAACACAATTTCCTCTCTCTCTGCATTTCTCATTACTCCTCAGTGACAAACGCTCCTGCCGGCATGCCTCCTGTGCCTCACACACCCCCTCTGGCCATCGCTCAGCGGAAACGAAGGCGAAAGCAAAAGAGGAGAATGAGCAAGTCCGCCATGAGGGCCATGATCATGTAAGAACGAGTTACGGAAATAAAGGACGGTCTATGTGAGGAGTTAAAATAAAAAATATGATGGCACTCAAATAGATTAGGTGTTGTCAGGTGTCCTGTCGGCTAGCGTTAATGCGTTAATTCTGTTTGAATTATGTGTTGGTGTTCTTGTAGATTATCTTGCCTGAGCAAAGCCATGAGAACAGAAAACACTAAATTAGAAGAAGAGCCGCTCATGAACTAGCTGGCTAGGTTACCTCAGAACATTATTAGACCACCGAATGACTGCATGATCATTTTTTTTTCTCTTTTTTTTTTAAAAAAAAAAATCAGATTCTAGCTTATCAATAAATCTAGAGAATTTGGCAGGACAGTTAATATTTCTTTGTATAACTCCTGTGCTCAGTTTTGAGCTGATTTGAGCCATTTTATGATTCTTAGTGTGGGATTTAGGACTGTCTGAAGACAGGAAGATGTTTGTGGTGCAGCTCATATCATCTTGTTTAATTGTTTTAGATCTGATGAATAGGTCTTGGTTCTGGACTCAGACTAATGTCAGTTCCTAATGTCTTCACTAGTTAATCTGTTCATCAAGAAATTAAATTTCCTTCTTTTAAAATCGAGTTAGAAGTATAATCTTGATTCTGATTTCCTCCCTCCTTTAGGGTCATGTCCTAAATTAACCGGCACTTTGCCATCACGGACCAGAAGAAACCCGGAGAGACGCCGGACACCGCATGCTGACACACTGGAAATATTGCTCACAATAACTGGAAACGGCTTTGATCTCTAAAACATAAACTCAGAAAGACTACATTTCCCAGCTTTCAGCACGGCCGAGAAGCGACACTCGGCACTAAGGGATATCCTTAAGTGTTCATTGCACATGACCGAGACACTGCTGAGGTGGCCTGCCAAATAATGAGACTGCATGGAAACCAACACAGAGAGAGTTTGCCAAATAACAAGATTGCATCAAATAGAAAGTGGACGGCCTGCCAAATGATGAGACTGCATCTCAAACTATGAGGAGTCAGCCTGCCAAATGATGAGACTGCATCTAATACAAAGCACACAACCTGCCAAATAATGACACTCTGTGAAAATTGATGCAGTGCAGGGATGATTTGCCAAATAATGAGATTGCATCTAATACAAAGATACACTGCCTGCCAAATAATGAGACTGCATCTCTACCTATGAGGAATCAGCCTGCCAAAAAATGAAACTGCATCAAATTCAGTGCACACAACCTGCCAAATAATGAGATTATGCCTGACAGTGTAACACAGGCTGCCATATAGTGAGATGTAATTATAAGATAAATACATAGTGACTTACTGATTATGACCCACACTTGCAAAATAGTGAGCAATAGTGACAAGTGGTGTGTCATGTTGTGTCTCTCAAATCACTTTGGGAAAAGAAGGAAAAAAAAAAAAAAAAGTTCAGTGTGGACAGTAAACTGTAAACACAAATAAGTCCCGATTACGCTGGACTGCAATGGAGCAGATGAAATCTTGTGACTAACTGAAATAACTGGATGCTACTGAACGGACACAAGGACTTTACTGGGAGTGTTAAATATTACACAAATTAATTTAAATCCTAACGCCAACCTCACATTCGTCACATACTTCTTGCTTGTAAAGTGTTCTTGTGTCGAATACGTCAACACGTAACCAGAGATGTCGCACACTGGAATTCTCAAGAAAACAAAGCGGGAAAATGCTTAGCTGTACTATTAGCAACCCTGCTAATGCCAGTCATAGCACTACTGGAATATACTGCATGTCTTAGCTTGAGCGCATTAGCCAAAACAAGCCCAAATTAAAAAACAAAACAAAAGTAATGATCATCCACCTCTGAGGGGGTGATATAAAGAATGTTGAAAAACTGTGCTTAGTCACGCTAAAAACTACTGATGCTACTGATGCTAGTGGGAACTTGTGTATTAAAACTACTGTTTGCCAAGTAATGCATAAGGCTCTACTGTAAATGTTAATTTTTATTTTTCTGCTGTTTTTTTTTCTTAACTTATTTATGAAAATGGTAGATGTTTCCATCTGCTTCTGAGCGTAATAAAATGTTATTAATGAGAATTATTGTAATAATGTAATAATGCTATTTTAATATAAATATAAAATATGTGAGAATCCGGTTGGTCTTCTGTATGATCTGATTTCGGAGGAAGTGCTTTAACTTGCGTTACGCTGCGTATTCGTTAGAAACTCTTGTGTAAACAATCAAAGTTTATAGAAGAGGAAACCAATTAGCCAAAACAGGATGTGGGTCAACACAATTCATCACTTTCATCTTCTCCAAGTGTGTGTGTTGGATTTCATGTCCTTGTGGGGACTCACTGTGTGTGTATTTATTTACACTAATAATTATTTGATTCATAGCTCATTCTCAGTGTCATGTAAATACTGCGGTTGCTTGAATTAGGTAAAATTATGTTCAACTGACAAGCAGAAAAAAATGCTGACCCAAAAATAGAACCATAAACAAAGTAGTGTGTAACTGATTAATAGAACGTATAAAGAATTTGAAAGCACTCTCACTTTTTTTTTTAAATATATAACTGCATGTTGCTCTGAAAATCTTTGTTTCCCTCTGAAGTGCTGAAGAGTGGAGATGTAAAACAGTCAGGTGTGTTTAGCTGAATGTGCAAAAAAAAAAAAAAAAAAAAAATGCTCTGCCCATGGTTCAGGAAGCAGGAGACGAGTGACCTTAGTTTTGTGAATGTGGGGACTGAGATCCCCGTTAAAAATAAAATCAAATTGAAGTGCACTGGGGGGACTGTAATGAGGAACTGTGTGTGTGTGTGTGTGTGTGTGTGTGTACTTGAATATTTCATGAGTCATTGTCTCACATTACTGTGCTGCTCACTCTGGTCCCCATAAGTTCAGCAACACCTGAATGTGTGTGTGTGTGTGTGTGTGTGTGTGTGTGTTTGCTGCCATGGCAACATGAGCAGACATGTACACAGTGAGAGGTCAGGTGGTGAAACAGACACCGCAGAGAGATGGACAGATAAAGGAATGGACGGAGAACGATACGATAGAGTAAGAAACGAATGTAAACGAAAGGAGAAAAGTGAGAACCAGACAGAGGGATGGTACAGAGCCCAGAAGAATTGTTTAGTGAGAGAAAGAGATGTTGGGGAGTTCAAGAGCAACAGAAACAGATCAAGGGAGGGAAAAGAAGAGGGAGTGTGTGATAAAGAAAGAGTGAGAGGTTTTGGGTGAGGGTTGTGGGTGGACAGAGGGGGCAGATTGCTGAGTTGGGTGAAATATGTAGGGAGTGACATAGTGCCAGAGATTTTCACATGGTAAATCTGTGCGAACATTATCTCCTCCAAGTGCATGGCCAGAGGCAGGTGTGTGTGTGTGTGTGTGTGAGATAGAGAGAGAGAGAGAGAGAGAGAGAGAGAGGGGCCCTAGCCTGGGGCTGCTTCCTCAAGGGAGAAAGGGTAGACACTTCTCTATATGAGTAAGCATTCTACTTAGTTCCGTGTTAGAGTAATTAGAATAATGTGTGTGTGTGTGTGTGTGTGTGTGTGTGTTAATAATTAACACTAAGTCTAGTCCAGTGTGTCATTATAGTTAGCTAGTAAGCTGTGTGTGTGTGTGTGTGTGTGTGTGTGTGTGTGT
>JAOTRN010000001.1:1994450-2012259 GCA_028566695.1 Bagroides melapterus
TTTTCTAAGCACGCTCAGAAGGACCACGCAGTGTGGTAAAAACAGTGAGAACATGCCAGACTAGGAGAGCGAGAGCAAGAGATCAGAGTGTTCATGCCATAATCAAATCCTGTGTGATTTTATTAGACGGGTGTAACCAGCTTAAGTCAACATTTCTGTTGGATGAGGAAAGATTGGTGCTAAAATCGCTAACACTTTCAGAATGGCCTTTAAACTTTAGCTCAAATTGTCTCCATTGTAATGTCTTCCAGACTTCGTGCTTCTGACTCAGTGCTATCTGAAGCTACCACACGTCCATTTTTAGAGTGAAAGTTTATTGAGTTTTTATTGTTTTAAATTTTCAGTGTTTATCTTGTACTCCAAAATGTTTCGACTCGAACGTCAGGACATATTCCAGCACTTCACTTTCGTAATGACTCACTGATGAGACAGAGTCATTCACAGGCCACAGCAATTACATGTACATGTGTAAGTTCACATCTTCAACATGAAGATCTTTAACTGTGAATTTTCCCATAACTATGAGGAACAAAAACAATGGGTTCATCCAGAGAATGTTGTTCTTGAAAAGAGAAAGTGGTAAAGTTGATGATTTATATTACAATAATGATTTGTACTAATTAATCATTAATCAATTATCACTTAATGACAGTAATTCAGTCATTTGTAGCCCTATAGTTACATATTATAGCACATAAGACATGATTTCTATTCTACAGTTAATGTTTTGTTATTTAAACCAAGTTTATTTAAGTAATAGATAAAATTTAAATTAAAAATAATAAATCCATGTGATTTATGATTTTCATAACTCTAGCAATTTGAAGTGCATACATTCTTTCATATTTCATATTTCATTTTGTCTTACTAGTGTATGTAGAAAAAAATGTCAGAACTTTTCTCATGTAATTTTTAAGAATGCTTTAGAATGCTAGAATTTTTCCATGCTTTACACACAAGTTGCTTTTGATTAATTAATTAATTTATTTTTGCTTACTGCTGAATTTTAAAACCATTTTAATACTGATAATGCTCTGTTTTAGTTGTAGTTCTACATCTAGTGTGTGTGTGTGTGTGTGTGTGTATATATATATATATACACACACACACACTGTATGTGTACTATACTTCTTTTGTTAAACCTAGAGGACATTTATCTGCTTTGTAATGTGTAAAATTCTGAATTGAATTAAGCTTTCGGACTATTCAAGTTTAAGTCCAGCTACAGAGATGAACCCTCAGTCCTCGAATCCTCAGCTGGATCAACATGCTTATTGCTCGTAGACAAATACCTACATGGACAGCACCATACATCCTAAGTGGCAACTTGGACCCAGCCGTAGCTCGTCCTTCATGATGAAGTGATCTCCCACACACAATAAAACATGTCTCCACCTGCCTTGACTGAGAAAAATCTCAGATATGGCTCTGATGACCTTGTGATCAAGGAAGATGTGTGGGGTTTTTCTTTCCCCCCCGTCTTTTTGAACATCTGGTGACCAGACAGATTTCATTACTGGAAGGAGAAAACGGCATCAAAGGGGAGTGTATGAATTCCACGGCTTTTAGAGCTGCTCTGAGGAGGAACTCAATGCCTTCTGATGGAGGTGCAAAATAATTTGCAGAATCAGATCAGTGTGTAGTCTAAGCTATGTGGCTTGTAGTTGAAGCATGTCTGCTTCTCAGTGGTATATAAAACCCCAGTATGTTGAATTTAAATATTTCAAAACAAGTTGGATTTCATTCCAGGACTGTTTAAAAAAAACTTTTCACCACCATGTTAAAAATATAACCTACAGGATTTAACTTCTGTTAGTAACAAGATACAAGAATTCATTCCTTGTAATTTCATGGAATTTGGGAATGAGACAAACTAGACAGAACTATAGGTGGGTTGGTTGCTGTGGGACCAATCATCAAGATTATTTATGAATAAATATCTAGGCTAAAGCCAGCTTTTATCTAATCAGTGTGATGATGACCATCATTACAGTATGTTTATCCATAAATGGTATGGATGAAATGTTTTTCTGGCATGTCTATAGTTCGTCTTCAGCTGTGAATCTGAGATCTTCTCACAGTTGGCCTTTCACTAGAGCAAAGCAATAAACGAGTTTCAAGAACTGGAAGGATTGTAAAAGGATGAGTTCACTATCTCTGAGATGCCAGAGATGATCTGTCTCCGGTCTTTTTTTTTTTAGAGGTGTGCTCGCTTTGGTAGCTTAGGAACAAAGTCTGGAGTGTATAACCCTGACTTGCGCAGCCTTGATGGTTGAAGTGTTTGTGGATCTTGGAGATCATGAACTTTTTGTCTGCCCAAGGTTGTCTAACTAGGCCAGGGTCAGCCTTTCTTTGTGGAATTGAAGGCTGTGTTTCTGGAATGTTTGCGTTTACATCATTCAAAGTTATGCTTTCAGGACACTGCCACAAGCCTTGTCTCAGACTTGGATGTTTTGCCTTTGCATTGACCTCTCTTTTTTTTTTTTTTTTTTAAGCTAGTGTATGTGATGTACTTCTCTGTAATAGTTATGATTAAATGCTTTTACAATTAATTTGACATCAAATATATCAACAGTTCTGTTTAGAACTCTCCATTAGAGACTAGACATTCTAGCCCTGGGAAGGATAAGAACATAGCAGGAAATTATCCATCCTGATGTGCAACTAACGTGTGGTATACATTCCCTGCTGACCTTAAAAGTCCCTGAAGGTCTGGTGTGTCCGCTCATTCATCAGCTCAATCCCAATCTTGATCCCTTGATATAAAAGGTCTTGTGAAAGACCGTTATTATGATGATGAATGGGCAGCAGTGGGAACGGTGTGTGTTGCTATAAGGATTAGCTTCTGTTTTCCTAGCATTAGTGGTGAGTGCTCAGCCAGCAACCATCCTAGAGATCTCAGGAAACCAGCGCTGCTCCTTTCCAGTGAATGTGGAATCATCAGCAGTGATTTGAAGGTCATGGTAACTCTCTGCTGAACTCATTGGTTTGGAGCAGCTTCTTTTGAAAAGAGGAGCATGCATTCAGGTCAACCTGTGTTCATGCATTCACAAGGAATTTTGGATACGAGTGATTTCCTCCCAGACATGCCTTTCGGTTCAGGACGGAAGCTTCAAACTATGTTGAACCCTTGATTTGGAACAACCCCAAAGGGTCAGAAGGATTGTTGCTCGAATCAGATTTCAAACTCATTTATGCTATTATAGTTATCAAAGACTTTGAAGGAAATTTCAGACCGTTGTTCTTAATGGAGCCCCTTTCAATGCACCTCAAGTCACTACCACTAGAGGGCAGCGTCACGTCCAGGACCAGCTGTGTAAACCTCAAACAACAATGGAGAAGAGAATGCATGCTGGGACAGCATCAAGTTAGAGACAGTTGTCATCGCATATCCTTCTCAATGATGTTTGCCCTTTTGGTTTGGAGACAACTGTATGTCGCTGTCCAGAGCCAAGGAAAACCCCATAAAAGTACATTACCAACAAAAAACAGCTTCACTCCAGTATGTGTGAAATGTGCCACATGTAACTGCAACCACGCCAACTCTAGACCCAGCCAGCTCAATGTGAGAAACCAGATCCGCCAGCCTTAACCTTCTGTGTTCTGCCAGCAATGATTCAAAGAAAGTTTTGGCCGTGAGAAATAGTGCAACATCGGTTTTTGATGTTCTTAAATCTCACAGAATTACAGTGCCATTAAGCCCGTTTCAGACCACATTAGGTTTGCCAAACACACAAGGTGTGACAAGGTTTCGTGTGTATCTAGTTGTCTGGTTTCAAGGCTTAAGATATTCCCTTTTAATTCAGGACGTTAATTGTGCAGACTGATGGTTTATCATTTTAAACTTTTCAAAACTTCAAACATCATTTACAAAATCCACAATAGAAACTGTACACAGTTAGGAACAGGTAGGTTAGGTGTCAGTTTTATGTTCAATATATAATACACGTCACACCTGTCAACCTTGTGAGCTGTAAATCCTTCAGGAAATATTGGTGAACGTGTAGAAAAAGCAGCTGAAGTCATTTATTTTTGCTTCTGGACAAAGAATGCCTTGAGGAAGTGGGTGGTTCAGCTGGAAAGCAGAAAAAAAAAGTGGGGTTTGTTGAGTGAGCATTTGATCTGGCGCTGACTCGGTGGAGAAGCATTAAAATAAAAAGTAGGAGACTAAACATTTAGACACAGTCTATGTACACACACCCTCTACTCTAAAATTGAACGAGGAGAGCGGTGACTTTTATATCCTACATTCCCAAGTACCTTTGGCTGTAACAAAGCTAGCATTGATGATAATGTGTTTCGGTTCATCTGTAAACAAAAAAAAAAAAAAAAAGGAAATCATAAGGGAAATTTGAAAGAGCTGTAGTTTGTTGTCATGCTTGTTAGACATGTTTTGTTTGTTTAGAGCTTTTTACATTTAATGAACTTTGATGATGTGGTTGTTGAGATGTTGAGTGAACAGAATACTAGTGAATATTAGTGGTACTCAAATGAAATTTTTGCATTAGTGTGAGTGAAGGCCTATCTTGGCTGACAGTTTTTGGCTGCTGTGATGGAAAAGGACACAGCAAGCCTCAATGTCCTGAGGTTGCAAGCTTGTAAACCTTCTGGACTGTTCTCTTGGTTTTGTCGATATTTCCGATTATAAAATTTCACCGCGGGCCTTAAATGGAGATACCACAGGAGCGAGCAGGCAATTAGCCACAGTCAGAGGTTCTTGTTTAAATTGTCCCTTTTGATTTATAGTTGCAATGTTTTTGAAAGAACCTGATCAGTTTGCTATCCACAATGGTCTGCTCTTGTGTAATCTGAAATTGGACATTTCTTATCCTTGGCAGCATACTTTCAACACAAAAGCCTAATTCTTGAGCAATAGTGGTTCACTGATTAAACCGTGTGACTTGAAACCCTGGTCCTTCCTTGCTGCCACAGATGGGCCATCAGGCATCTTGAAAACCAGTGCTGTAGGGACGGCATGTCATGGCTGATTCTGCACTTTGTGCCCAGCTTCTTTTTGGTCTAGTCCATAAGAAACTATTGAAGTGGAGTAGGATCATCATTAGTGTGAGTAGCTGAGGCTGGGTGTGTGATTTCAGTCCCAATTTTGGGCAGAATAATTTTGGGGCTTGGCAACTAACCCCAAAGATTATGAAATTGTGTGCGCTGCTAGTGTTTGTATGTTCTGCCTACAGCTATGTCCATGAAGCAACTGACTGTATGAGAAAGTTGTGTAACGTAAGAGGGCCATCAATTCTGAGATTTTGAATCTGATGTAATTCGTGCACTCTGTCTAAGAGGTTGTGGGTGCATACCGTGACGGTAACTGGCGGCTGTTCATGCCTCACTGCCCTGCCTCACTCCCCATGGAGGTGTCTTAGCACTCTATGGGGCCTCTTTCACATCTGTGTGGGGTTTCTTATACACTGTAAATCCTGTAAATGCTGTGAAGCTCTCATGGCTGATATACACAAAGTAGCTGGGCGATGTATACACTGGCATGGGCCTTCTGCGAATATTTGCCCAATATGTGTCTGAAATATTTGCAGAGTTGAGACACTTAAGTGCTGTCTGGAACGCTCATGGGTTTGGTATTCTAAAGTAAACCTTTGGGGGAAAAAAGCTGAGGAAAGTGGGTGCACCAGTCTTTGATGGGGTTCTGGTATTTTTTGTTTGCTTTTGTGAGAAATGTTAAAAAAAGTTTTATTAGTTACTTTTACTATTCCTTTACTTTATCTTCCTTGTTCTATTGCTTTGAAGTGAATCGATTGAGGCTTGACAGGCCAAGGTTTGCATAGATGTGTTTTGCTGATTTTTCTCACCCTCTGTGGATCGTTCTCCTGATTTACAATGAATGTTAAAAATGCCTGGGATTGCTTAGGCCTGTTGTTTCTACAAGCATTTTCCACTCACCGTTTTCCCTAGTCTTTGTTGTGCCCATTTTCCACTCAGTCTATCCACAGCATCATTTCATCATTGTTAATTTATTGGAATATTTGAATAACATTAGTTTTGTGGTACATTAGTTGGATGTGGTAGCCTAGTGGTTAAGGTGCTGGTCTATCAACCGGAATGTTGTGACTTCAAATCCCCACTCCACCAACCTACTACTGCTGGGCCCCAGGGCCCTTTACCCTCAATTGCTCAGTTGTATTAAAAAAAAAAAAAAAGCAATATGAATGCAAGTTGCTCTGCATAAGGACATCTGCTAAAGGCCGTAAATGTTTGCATTTCTCTTCCCCGTTTTCTCTCTGATTTGGTGATCTGCCAATACCACACACCAGGCATCTCTCGTTATCGTACATGAGTTCACACATGGCTGTATATAAACATAAGCCATATATAACTAGTGTCAAAATGCTATCAGCTCTCGTTTACACACAAGCTCACAAAAGTACACAATTGTTTGGTGATTGTCAGGGAGAGATATAAATGCCGTCTCTAAAACCCTGGTTCTCTTGGCCTCCCAACATGGATGGCTGTGGAATCTTTGGAATACAAACTCACTTCTGATTATAACTTCTACTCTTCTATTTTGCACCACTCAGGAACCCCTAAATAACAGTTAATGGATAAACAGTACAGTATAGTGTATTTCATTTGTGAAACATTTTGGTGGACACATACTGTATCTAGAAGTTCATGTTACATGTCATTGGTGTTCAGCCCTTCCACAAAACTCTGAAGCAATCAGTTTCACCCCAAATCAATACATTTCATTTCTCATGATATGATCTTATAAAATCTGACCTGTAAGTGATGTTCTCTGAAGCATCTTGGTGCAGACACCAAATTTTGATATAGACAATCACCACAGTCCTTCCTATATAACATATAAACAAATTGTCACTTTTAAAAACTACTCCATAGTTGGTTCTGACTCAAACAAAAATCAAAATAATACTTAAAGATCCTAACCATTAATGTAGGATTTCATGGCTTACTTAGTAAATGACACAGAGTACATGACAACATGGTACAGAGAGGAAGAAGCATGAGATTACTATTGAACAAAAAGCTAGTTATAGCAAATGAGGTCATGCCAACTGTTTAATCCTAGGCCTTATGAACTTTTACTTGGACCTTAAATTGTTACTGAAAATCACCTCAACATGCTAATGAACTGAGAGCTAGTCAGGATAAACAATGCTAACTTTTCAGTGCTAGTCTTCATTTATGGTGTTTTCCTGGTTTTGTTAGTAAATATTGCTACAGGCAGGAGTAACGGACCCACTCACATCATCTTAATGAGTGTGTGCTGATGCTAACCACACATGTGTGTGTGTGTGTGTGTGTGTGTTTTCAGGATGGAATTATGTGTTCCTGCTCACACTGTAGAGACTGCCAGGACATTCCAAGGTCAAAGAGAGAACTGTGCGTGTGTGTGTGTGTTTAATTATTCTGTGTTTTTGTAATCTAACACATGGATTATTTTGTTCATACTTAAAGCAGTGTATAATAAAGTTGTATAAAGTATGCTATAATAATAAATGAATATATTCCTCAACAATTGAAAGTATATATGAAAAGATGTGCTGATGTATCTGAATTGATATGATGCTTTGTGTAATGTCTTACTCTAACAGAATCCAGCGTGTATTCTGGTTTATAATAAAGCTGTATTTTATAATAAAAAGAGCCTCAGTGACCTTAAAGTGTCAACAGCTGTGTGTGTGTCTTTCAGTATTAGAGTTCTTGCAAGAAAGTGCTTGATGTCAGAAATGCTGAAATGACATGGTGGGCTTTTTTAATTTAATACATTGAGGACACGTTAATATTTGTAAAGATCTTTTTCATGGCATTCACTTTAAGAGAAGCAGACAGAGAAATCATCTGGACCACTGTGGTGACAGGAACCTAAACATGCAGATCATCTTTAAATGATATTACACTTTACTCTAATCTTGGAACGAGTGTTGTGGTACTCGAGAACAACCATGAGACCACAAATCAACGATCTCTTATAAACCTGGGTGAAATTTTACTCTAGGCTTCTGCCTTCATCATTTCCAATGACAAAATGGAGTCTGCGACATGGATCTTTTCAAAACAAAACAACATTCCTGCCAAATAATTCAGCATGATGTTTCACAATACAGTGTAATAAATCACAGGGTTCAGTTAGACAATCGGTGGCCACGCACTAGTAAAAACAAACAATTAAACGTAATCTCAGTGGCTCAAGTTTATTTTTTGTGAAATAGTTGAGTAAAAATGATCACTCAGTGATTCACTGACTTTGTCTTGATATGGGATAAGGTTCTGGGAGCAAAGTGGTGCTCAAACAGTGGGTCATTAAACATCTCTCGCTGTCTATCTTGTCAGATGATCTCTCTGTGTTCAAAGTCCGACTTTAGGCAAAGTCGCAGGAATTTGGAAAACAAACGTCGTGGTGTATTTGAGCATGGAATCTGGGA
The DNA here is from genome assembly GCA_028566695.1 of Bagroides melapterus. Lineage (NCBI taxonomy): Eukaryota > Metazoa > Chordata > Actinopteri > Siluriformes > Bagridae > Bagroides > Bagroides melapterus. The sequence goes on from JAOTRN010000001.1 coordinate 2,002,865, forward strand.
CATCCAGACTCTGGGACAACAGGGAAATGGAAAAAAAAGGTGGTTGGGAAAGGGAACTAGGAACCCTGTTGTTTCTTTTTTTGGGGGTCGAATGATCAGACATTGAGTCGGTGGTGTTCAGGTCTGGACCTGTGATCTCCACATCTTCTTCTGATTCGAAAGGAAAGTGAAGCTGCAGTCAAAACAGGCCACTGCTGCCATGTCTCCCAGACCACAGTGCAACAGGATCCCCGCTATGCAGGCTGGCCAAATAAACAGGCCGCAAATAGTCTCTCTGAATGCTACGGTAGTCCGTCATAAATCATGTAATTATCACGAGGGGGACGGATTCTCAGGATGTTTTTTACTCTAAATTACCTCCAAAATCAAGCCCAGCGGAGAGAAAGGCACCGTGGAATATTGGACGCAGTTCTTTCCTAACCTTTCTCATTCCAGAGGGTTTGTGGTTTTCGCTGTATTATCGTCCTGTAAACTAGTCACACATCCGTGAAACTATGGATCTTGATGACTGTGCCAATATAAAAACAGTAAAACAGGCCCTTAAAAAACCCTCGACCTTACAGCGTCAAGCTGGAGCCAGGATTTAAGCAGTGCTTCTGTTAAACGTTTGCATGTCATATGACGAAGAAAATGATTATGAAGCTTGGAATGTGCCCAGATGTTCTGGAGCACCGTCTCGAGAAGCATACAGCAGGCTTGTGGTTTTCATGCACTGAGCAAATGCAGCAGGAAATGTACAGACATTGCTGGCTAAGAAACAGACTTCTCTTTTCCAAACACTGCTTTATTTCTTCCCATGTCTCACTAAGATGTACATTATTCCCTGCTGTGATTTCAGGTTGGACAAACACAGCTGGAGCAGCCGATGCTTGACTATAAATGGATACAAAAAGTACAATGTGTTGTTCTTTCATTAATAAAAAAATGCAATAAATTCCAAGCAGCCATTACTCTCTTGGGGGGAGTTTCTTTGGCGTTCCAGCTTCCTAAAAAGGTTCTGCTTAGTACCATCTCAGGTAAAATGTCAGTTCACTGAGATTATTTATCACGCAAGGTAACAATGAACATCGGCATGGGATTTAAAGAAAACATGTCTAACACTTTATAATGTTTTATCATCACTTGGTAACTTTTCACTTGGTAACACTTGGTAACTTTTTTTTTTTTTTAAATTTACTCCAGAATTTTAAGCTATGTAACTTTGAAGCATATAAATAGAAATAACACAACAGGTATCACAATCCGAAACAAATCCTTGCTTCAACAAGACAGGTCCTAATAGGCCTGTTGTCGGGCTAAAAATGTGCCAGGCGCCAGATTTGTGTGTGTGTGTGTGTGTGTGTGTGTGGTTAGGGCTTCTGTTCACATTCGTCTGTTATGCTATGACATCATGAGCATACCGTGACTCAATTCTCGCTGTGATAGTTTAATGAAGGCCTACCACCCACTCACTCACCCACACACACACACACACCCCATCTAAACAGTGCTCACATTCACCTCAGTCAGGTTCCTGTGAAGCAGCAGTTCTCAAATTTAATGGTCCAGTGAGAGCCCATTTGCGGTTCTTTCTCCTTGTTTTTCTTATTTTGCCTGTTTTCAGGCATGAGTGCCGTGCCACTTTACTTTCTAACCCAGCAGCAATTTAGCGCAGACGACAGCTCAACAAAAATGACTCTGACGAAAACAGGGCCTGTGAAGCAGTTTTGTTCTTCGCAGGATGTCAGACGTGCTGCCCAGAACCATTTAGAAAAGTAAGCGAAGAAAATAAAATGTGCTACTTGTAGCGTGTGTATTACTCAAATTGGAGCTGCCCACACGCAAGGTTAATGAGCCGCTACACGACAGAGCGCGATAGTTTCTTTTAGCCCACGAGAGCTAATTTGAGGTACTATGTGACAGACAGCATGTTTATAGTAACAGAGGACACACAGCACACCCCACCTAATCTATATCTACTAATAAACATATGTTAAAAATGTGTTTCATCAGACATGTTTCTTTTAACATTTATGTAAGGAGACTCCAGTGTCAGAAGCTTTGTACCAGTCAGAGGTAAAGCTGTGGTGGGAGACGTCTGAGATAACTCAAAGTAACTTTAAACGGATAAAGCGTCACTACTTTGGTTTATCCCTCCAATACCACAGTAATTTCCCAACAATAAAGTGCCCTTACTGAGAAAAAAAATTCTACTCTAATTGGGACAGGCTGCTCGGCATTGTTTAAAAGCCTGAATCTCAGTTTTACAGAAATACAGCTGTAAGCCTGGATTATTTTCTGCCTCGCTTCTTAAGTCGATTTGGATGCAAGCATCTGCCAAAAGAATAAACGTGGCTATAAATGTCTAGGTCTCGTTAGACACTCACCGTTCCACATATTAATGGAACTAAAGCCAAAAAAATCTCTCCAAACTCCACTTTGCCCATACAGATCTTGGCCTGGCTCAGGGAGAAATCACCACAGGAAGCTGCTTCGACAGGTAATGACCCACTTCCTGCCAGCTGGGTTTGTTTTTGTGCTGCTGTTTCTGAGCTGTCGTAATGTTTTCGAAATCCTTCAGGCCCGTCACTTCTCTTTCTCTTGCACAACAGGCCACTAAGCCGTTGCACTGAGGTCTTTAGTGCAGCCACAAAACTGGCAGAAATTGCCGAAGCCTGACAGCTCGATGGTGAGTAAATATGGACGTGATTAGACCTGCTTTAGCGAAAACACACACGGCCTGTCGCAGCGCTTGTTATCATCTGTCTGGAGGAACCCCAGTGACGTTTTCTGGTGTTTATTCATTTGTCACGTTCAATCTCACTATTTTTTCAATGTCATCTGTGTTATTGGAGGAGAACGAGAAATTTGCATTTCTTTTAGGCCTCTTAGCGTCAAGGCTGTCTACAATGTGATTGATGTCCAGAAAACACCGTAAATTTCAGCTTTTTTTTAAAATCAGGTAAAGTTTTGATAATCAATCTGATCCTGCTGGCGCAGTGTTATTAGTATTAATCTGTATAATCAACATTCAATCTTTAACAGGGTCCAAGATTTATCTCATCTCCTTGACAGACTCCACATTCTGGTAGAATGGCATTGTGGGTAATATAGGAAACCATTCACAGGTCTACACTACAAAAAAAAAAAAAAAAAAAAGATTAATATGCGAGTCTGTAACCAGGGTGAGTGCAAATCCAAAATCATAATCAAAACCAGGCATCATCCAAAAAAACAAAAAAAAACAGGCTTCAGGTGTCATGAAGAATAAGAAAAATCATGTGCTGGGAATCACAAGGCTAGATATTTTGTGTGTGTGTTTGTGTGTGTGTGTGTGTGTGTGTGTGTCCATATTATTTCCATGCAGGTGTGTGTGATTAGTCACTGTGACTGGAGACGTGACATCTTTTTGCATGAATGTGTGCAACGTCACTGTCTTTCTGCATCTGTGTGAAAGTCATTAATGTGGATTTGGCTCAAGGCGAAAGAGAGACAGATTCTCCCATCAAAAACGGCTTCGGCTCGTTGTACTCGAACACAGAACTGGGATCATGGAGATTTCTAATGATGTCAATTTGAGGAAAAAAAAAGGATGGTAAACTAACACTCTGGTCATAAGCAGAAGTGTCCTTAATGTTCTGTGTCAAAACCAAGTGATTGAAATATTCTAGACATTTAGCAGTCCATCCCATTTTCATTTGTACTCATGCTAATCTTGTGAATTTTACACTAATTAAACACAAATTGTGTAGTTTTATATGACTTCTTCCAACATAATCCTTGGTTTCCTGGTTAACAATTGTAACTATACAGTAATTGCAGTGTCATTTTATCCACATGGTATCATTTACAAACACAACTGAGAAAAATGTTCACATTCTTTCCTTTCATTTTACATTATCCATGTCAAAGTTTTTACATTTAGGTCATTTAGCAGATGCCCTCATCTGTTACAGCTAAACAGGTACAATGTTCATATTTCCAGTAATGTTCTCATGACTTTTTACTGTTGAAAGCATAAATTCATGTTTTATCTTATCTTTTGGTACTGTAATAAACCCTCAGATGTCAGAAATACACCAACTACAACGTTAACATGTGTGATTTTGATGCTTTTACATCTCTCAGAAACTTTGTTTGTTGACAAAAAAATAAAATAAAATCAACATGCACTAGATGTCTGATATTTGTTTCTTGAGTTTTGATTTTGATATACCTCTAAATTGAAGTTAAATTTATTAGTAAACAGTTAGATTACAAAATTTGATGCGATTTCAACTTTCATAACTTGTTAGCTACATTAGAAACTAAAGACACAATTATGTTTGATGCATTATGGCATGAACCTAGGATTTTTCCTCGGAAGCTACTACAAATTTATAGTATAATATCGTTGCTTCATGTTTCGCTCTATATACTAAACATCATCCTGGTTATGGCAACATCTGTCCTCAGATCAGCTTCAGCAGAAACGCAGCAAGTGCTAAATCAGTGGTCCAGCTGTGCCTGGTTTGAGCGGCCAGTAGACTTGATAAAAGAGTTTGAGGACATGGAAACTCTGAATGGGACGAGTCTGAGTCTGTATTTATCTTCTGTCACACCTTTTCTTCTGAGACATTTAATAATAATGATTTATACTTAAATATACTTAAACTTATACTCATTATACTTAATAATGATAATGATTTGTACTTAAAGACTTTGCGATGGCATGATAATGAAATAATAAATTAAAGGAATGTATTCAACGTCTTGATGTTTCACATAATAAAAATTATATTCTGGCAAATTGTCATTGCTGTGATACGAGAGGAATAAAACACTTCATGATGTCCCCCAACATGACCTCAATTAATCATTATAAGTTTGGTGACAAAGCAACGGGATGAACCTGTTCATGGGACTCAGGAGGTATGAAGTGAAGTGTTGAAGTGTTTCATGTATATTGTTCGGAAACTTTACAAACCTCCTGTTTTTGTTATTCATTCGATTGACATGACACTTTTGTTGTGTGTGAGATGTGATTGAGGAACTGTTCTTGAACTCAACAAACCCTGAGTGTGTTGCTGGCCTACAGCACACAGCTAAATCTTAACGGACCGTTTTAATGCCGGCTCTGAGGAATCTGGCTTGTTTGTAAGGAATTGGACTGAACCTAAGCCACAATTCACAATGACAGCGTGACACTTCTCTTTCATCTTTTGTTGTTTTTTTTTCTGTGCCAAAAATTCCTGGATTTACGTAGGTTATTTTAGTTGCTTAAGTTGCTTTTTTAGTTGTTTAAGTCGCTTAATAGCAATATATTGTGCTTCTTCAGAACAAATAGGTTTGAAAATCAATAAATATTAGTTCTTAATCGTGTATTTTCTTGTCAGTCCTGACAGGATTGAAAAAGAAGAATATTTTTGCCTTTTTAGTCACCTACTACTGTGGTTTTAGGAGGTGGGAGAAACCCAGAGAACCTGATGACACAGACAGTACACCAAGCTCTTGAACCCTTAAGCTGAGAGGCAGTGACTCTACTAGATACCTGGATTTTATGCTTTGTATACGATGATAAAGCTGATGACAAGTTTGCCACTGTCCCAGATCAAACCAATAAAGATAATTAAGTCTGTAAATATGGGCGAGGCTCCAGTGCACACTGATGATGAATGTCATGAACAAAGTGAACAAATGTTTTCTTGATTCCTACACATTTTTTTGTGCCAAGTAACTAGTCTGTTTTTTCTGTCTACTGAACACATTACACCTTGAAAGTGCTGACTGATGTGATAGCGGATTCAGCAGTTTGTGATCAAACCATGGATGCTACCTTTAAATTGACTGTCGAAAACCTTAACCTGATGCTGAAGTTGAAACTAAACACTTGGCACTCATTGGTTGTTTATTTAAGCATGCATTTATGTCATTTATGTACTTGGCATATTTATTCAGGGATAGTTGGAGCAGAGGAGTGATGAAAGATCCATAAACATCCCCTGTGCTGAAGTGAACGCCAGCCTTGTGATAACTTACACCATTCACTGACTGCTTGCACGAATGCACAAGTGTTTATTTATGAGCCCGGCTACGTGATGCAGACTTTCCGGAACCGTCTGTAACGTCTGCAGTGGCCATGACTGTGTGTTGAATTGTGAATGGGGCCGTGTGACAGACTTGGACCCTTGCCTTGTGTCTCTGATCGCCAAAGCTAAGAAAAAATGGGTTGTAGCGTGTGTGTGTGTGTGTGTGTGTGTGTGTGGCTAGACTGAGTTGGTTCTGGCCAAGCTGGAGCATTAAGGGCTATAAAGGATTTTGGAAAACAGTACTGTCTGAATTTTTGAGGGGAGCGATGCGATACTGCTGATAAAAGGTTCTCACCAAGAAAGACTAACATTCCTGTATTGTAGCCAAACCTGACAGCTGCAATACCAACTACAGATGGCAGAGGGCTCTCTTACATAGCGAGGACAAAGATAGCAGAGATGTGATCCATGTGCACATACACAAGCCATAATTGATTATGTGAAAAATGACCAGATTCTATATTTTACCATTTTCTTTTTATGACTGGCCTTTGGACAACCCCCAGAACATCTGATAAACCTGCAGGCTTGGACAACAACAAAACAGATTCTTTTTTTCTTGATTTAAATAGTCCAGAGCATTTGGCAGTTCCTGCTCTCTTGATGAAATGACTGGAACTTGGTTGTAATTGCTGAAAATTGCTGACCCTGGTGAACTGACCACTCTGCTAAACTGAACAACCTCATGTCTGCTTCTTGCATTCTCAGGCTTCAGCACATGAATGGCCATGCTCATTAGAGACACTCTACAGAATGAATACAGTGAGCCATGCGTGAGTGTAAACCTCTCTAGTGCAGAGACCATTTTGGTGCTAGCGTGTTAGTGGATTAATGTGATGTTTACAGAACAGTTACGGTTTCATGCTGATTTGTATTAAAACAAACATTCAAAGATGATCCCATCTGGGCTTGCATGGAATCTGAATTTCATAACATTACTACTCTGTGGCTTATAGCTATGCAACTGATGACAGACAAATTAGTACCATTACCATAGCGCTCAGCACACTAATGTTAAAGAGTTAGCCTCCCAGACAGAATGTTTTCTTCGTGCAAGTCAATATTGTATTTTAATAATGAACAGATGAATTTTGGCCAGTTGTTTTGAAGCAGGCCAGTAAGACAAGTAAATAACCCTTCTTTCATTCTGTGGGGAACATTTCTGACTGTCCTTACAGAAACCATACAGTTTACATATAAATCAAATGTTCTCAATAGTCAGTACAAAAATGTTGCTTTTTCAGTGGTCACATTCACCCATCCATTTCTACATCCTCAAAAAACTGCTGTTCTGCTTTGTGAGACTGAAATAGGAACTGCCTCTGCAAATGGCTGCTAGCATGATTCACCAATGCTACCTGCCAATCTTCAGATCAAACAACAGGAAATTTTTTGAGCCCTCAAAATAGCTGCAGTTTGCATTCTGTCTAGCTGAAAAAATGGGTGAATACGGATAATTTATTCCTCCCATGTTTTTATTCCGGAGATAATCATATCTCCTGCTTTGATTAATGGTAACTTTCACTACCATTTTCATTAAAGTCAGATGTTGATTACTTGCAGTGATATTAGTGTTTGGAAAAGAGAAGTCTGACAGCAGGTGTTGAGGCAGGACTGGGAGGTGTAAAGGATAGCAGGGGCTTGGGAAGGACTGGGAGGTGTAAGGAATAATAAAAGGTGTTTATACAGCATCTTAGAAAGGTTCTAGTTTGGAATTACATCTGATAATCTGGAAAACAAATAACATAGTCAAATAAATTTGCTAAAAGGAACATGAATAGTGACAAAAGACCAAGCCTGCCCCCATCTCCTCACATTCAGTTCACCCTGAAGAATTTCACAATGGTGCCAAAACCCAAAGATTGAGGAAGATCCAGGGACAAATTAGCCCCCCACCTTCCCCCTCCCTCCCTCCTTCCCTCCCTCCCTCCCTCTTGCTTGCTCTTGTTCTTCACTTGAAATCAGCCCCTAATCCTGGGCTTTCCCTGCCCATCCTTCTCCTACTGTGTCTGCCTCTTCTCCCCTCAGGTTGGTGACTCTGGGACCACAGGTGTGGGAGTGAGGCCTGGGCCAGTGTAATACAGAGGCACTCTTCTCAAGTCTTTTCCACTCCTTATCTGTAACCCTTTTGGGTTGTTTGGAGAACTAGCAATGTTCCACTATTCTCAGCATCATATTCATTGTCTGATGACTGTCCTGAGATGTTGAGATGGCCAGGACTTGCAGCAATCCCATAGAAGAATGCAACTGCAATGGTAGAAGTACAGTATCTGGACTCCCGCCTGGGCCATGAGCAAGTGCATCCCCAAGTTGATGACAGCTATGACTGTGGCATAGCTGAGACCCAAGACCAAAAAAAAACGGTGTGACAGTTCTGGGGCTCGCTAACTATATTGCTAGATTTGTGACTAATTATTCAAATTCCTGCTGCCCTCAATAAAAAGATAGCACCAGATCCAGTCCAAAGGGCAGAGCCCTTTAATCAGGTGAGAGTGTAAGCATTGCACGGTCAAGAATGATTCTTCAATAGGACTGGCCGGGACGAACCTCCCATGAGCCAAAACTGGCTCCCGACCCTTCCAACCAGTCTATTCTGTAAAGTTGGGTCTAGGGCAATATATATACATGTTTGCAAACATGTTTCTGTTTCATCAGAAAGATCAGAAAGTGTTGAATGCATTGGTAGGTACTGAGTGGATGTTTGGAGGTACAGAGGTGATATAAGACCTCTATGCTAAAGGTTAATGTTTATATGGATTCCGCCATATCAATTGAACAAGCACAGACATGCTGTGGAGCTTCATGAAATGCTTCAGACTTGGGATGTTTTATTCCCATGAACAGGTTCAGGGCTGAGAGCAACATAGCAGGTGGCAAGATTACAACACAAACAAAAACATATTTTCATATTTTCGGTACTGACTGCAAATGGGAAGCAGCTGCTGGACCCAGATCCCAGACAGATCCTCCCTTTCCTCCTGTTCACAGCAGTTCTGTGCTGCAGATGGTATTATTATTATTATTATTATTATTATTAATAACAATAATAATATTATTATTATAAAAAAAACAAGTCTATGACAAGTGTCCAGTCATGTTGTCTTATTAAAACCCAACACTGATGGAATTAGACCTTGTGTTGCTTTCAAGCAAACGCTTAAATCTGAGCCTCTCTCCATTTTCCATATTTTCTTGATTTTTTCTTTCTTTCTCTCTTTCTTTCACTTTTTTCCATATTTACTTTTCTCCCTCTTTCTCTCTCCTCCTTCTCTGTGAATGGGCCAGATCCCTCCCACCTGCCCATAAAAGTCTCCAGCACGCTGCATGCGGTTTATAACCACAGTTTGG
>JAOTRN010000001.1:2026584-2037345 GCA_028566695.1 Bagroides melapterus
ACACACCCACCCACCCACCCACACACACACACAAACATACACAGATATTCATACAACTATATAATCTGTAAAGAATTTGTAGATTTCTAGAACACTACATCTACAGGGACTTCTGTTTAGAACAGAGAGGTGTATATTATTTCTAATCTCCTTTAGTGTAGAAGACCTTAAGTAATCACATTGCATCCAGACTCATGAGTATCAAATGAACCACAAAATACAAGGACAATGTTAAATATAGTACTAAATGTACAGGCTTCAAATGGAGACTTGTTTTCAAATACTTTATTTAGTCACAGTGTTTAGTTAACATTTATGAACTTGGTACCAATCATATAATATCCTATTATAGCAAAAATGCTAAACTTTGGGATCATAAAAACCAACCCATTTTATGATGTTCCTTTTCACTAAAACAATGCTCTTGGGAAGCTCACTTGGGTTTATAGCAGAACATCAAATCTGCTATTGCTATATTTGTACAAAGTGCACATCCATCAATTTCTCACCCTTTTTCTATTCTGCAGTACGTGGCCATGCATCTCCACTCTGCCTGTGGATTTGCCTTGGTGGTACAACTTTACCTGCTGCATCATGCCCAAGCAGGGGCATATTATGGACACCAGCAGCTGGCCCAGCAAAACCAACCACTGCCGCAGTTACCTCATACGCCACTCGGCAAGGAAGGGATACCCCAACAGCAATATTTGGGGAAGGAGTTGCCTCATCTGCAATATGGAAATGATATGGCTATGCTCCCATACTATGGAAAGGAACAACTACAGATGCCCTTTCCTTTGGCAAATCCCAGTCTAGGCAAAGGTATGAATACAGTTAAAAATATAAAATCAGAACAATGAGTACAGTGGCTTAATGTGTGGCAGTTATCCATATCATATTCTTAATATGCAACCTTTGGTGCTAGGATATATTGTAAGTAAAATGTAGATTTTAATGAAGGTGGTGCATTTCAGGTTTCACAATTAATTTGTACCAGACCTAGACACTACAGCACTGCAGGAATTCTGCCCACATTTTGTCTATAGATGTTTTTGTTTTAGTCTTGCCCACATTTACGTCATTTAGCTGTTGCTTGCCATCTCATGATACAATGATGCCACAGAAAAGCTCAAGTTGAATTTAATGAACTTGCCTGCTTTTGCCAAAACAAATAAAATCTAGGAACTGTGGCCTACATATGGTTCACCCACACAATAATTCACATTCTTAACAATCATAAATAATTAAAGACAATTAAGTGGTAACACATACCACTTGAACTACTTGGAGACTGTGGCATAGACTTTTGCGCTCAGGTCTCCATCATTGAACATTTGATGGCATCAGCAGGAATGAATTAGTCTTAAATCTATACTGAATTAAGAAATGGCACTGATTTATAAGTTGCTCAAAAGCACCTGGTTTCACAACTCCACTTGACTATATACAGTTGTAGGAAGGACAGTTATCACTCAGATGATTGCATGGGTTTCCCTTTTGGGTTTAATTAAAATTAAATTACAATCACTATACAAAGCTGGCACTGTGTCACTTACTGACAGTTTCAGCCTTCAAGCCAAGTGGTGATATATAGTGAAAATGGTGATCCACTGTACTTTTCCCATTGTTCCCATGCACAGTACAAATCTTTATGATGATATCACATTCTCTCCTCAGGTGAAAACATTTTCAGAGGACAGAAAGGTCCATCAGGTAAACGTGAATGTTTATCAATTGTTCAATTAGTACAAAACAAAATTCTATGCATAGCATGAGTATTCATAATATTGCATTACCTCCTCAGGTGAGAATATTTTTCGAGGTCAGAAAGGTCCTTCAGGTGAGATACTGTGCTATACCTTGAACATATCAAGCTGTTCTATTTCAAGCACATACACTTTGCATTCTCCTCACATTCTTTACTTTTCTTCTTCTCATATAATATTGCATTCTCCCCTCAGGTGAAAATATTCCCAGAGGACAGAAAGGTCCTGCTGGTGAGGTTGGCCCTGTGGGACCTCCAGGACCTCAGGGGCCCCCTGGACAACCAGGTCAGGGGATACCAGGACCTCCTGGGAAACCAGGGTTACCTGGCTCTCCAGGTCCCCCTGGGATTGGAAAATATGGTATGCCAGGACCACCAGGAAAGCCTGGAGTAATTGGCTTGCCAGGGCCAAAAGGTGACATCGGACCAGGTGGTGGAGTGGGACCAGTGGGATTGCCAGGACCTCAAGGTCATCCAGGCCCACCTGGGTTGCCAGGTCTCTCAAAACCAGGTGCACAGGGATTACCAGGACAACCTGGATTTCGTGGAGAGCCTGGACAAAAGGGTGCCCCAGGGATTCCTGGGCTACCAGGACCTAAAGGTGATTTTGGACCGGGTCTTCCAGGATTACCAGGGGTAAAAGGGCCACCTGGGCCTCCAGGGATACCGGGTCCAGGAGGACTACCAGGAGTTGGAAAACCAGGTCTAAATGGATTACCTGGGGCCCCTGGGGGCCCCGGTAAACCAGGTCTCCCTGGTGAGCAAGGGTTACCAGGTGCTCCTGGTGAAGAGGGACAACCAGGGCCACCAGGCCTACCAGGTATTGGCAAACCTGGTTTGGATGGGTTTCCAGGGCCATCTGGTCTTCCAGGTGGAAAGGGAGAGCCAGGCCCACCTGGTTTTCCAGGAGGTCCAGGGTTACCTGGAATTGGCAAACCTGGATACCCTGGACCAAAAGGTGACAAAGGACATGGTGGCTTACCTGGACCTCCAGGTCTGAAAGGTGAGAAAGGTCATGGTGGATTCCCTGGAATAATTGGCCCACCTGGACCAGGTGGTCTTCCTGGTCCACCAGGTCCCATGGGGCCCCCAGGTGGCATTGGCTTCCCTGGACCAAAAGGAGAGGGTGGTGAAGTTGGACCAAAAGGACCAGCAGGCCCCCCAGGTGAACCAGGTCCTTCAGGACTCCCAGGAAAATCAGGGCTACCAGGAGAAGGTGGGCAACCAGGACCCAGAGGCTTACCAGGACCTTTAGGGCCTCAGGGTGAAAATGGACACAAAGGTTTTCCTGGTCTCCCTGGGGCTCCTGGCAAGCCTGGACCAAAGGGGGAAGGTGGTCTACCAGGAGATAAAGGTAATCAAGGGCCAATAGGAATCCCAGGACTAATGGGGCCAAGTGGACCAATTGGGCCACCTGGACTTCCTGGACCTAAGGGAGAATATGGGCCACCAGGGAAGCCTGGACCACCAGGCGAAGGAAAGCCTGGTTTACCAGGCCCAATGGGTCCATCAGGGAAACCAGGTCCTGGTGGATTTCCAGGTAAACCTGGAATGCCTGGCCTTCCTGGTCCTCCTGGCCCACCTGGACCTCCATCTGGCAATGGTGCTATTCTTCCTGAAATGGGACCAGCACTTGATGGGGCCAAACAAGGATCTTATAAGAAAATCAAGCCTGGAGATTTCAGTGGCAGGAATGTTCTTGAGATGCCTGCCTTTACTGCTCAGTTAACAACACCATTTCCACCTGTTGGAACACCTGTGGTCTTTAACAAGATCTTGTATAATGGCAACCATAACTACAACCCACAAACTGGCATTTTCTCCTGCAGTATACCAGGAATTTACTATTTTGCATACCATGTCCACTGCAAAGGGGGCAATGTGTGGGTGGCTCTGCAAAAGAACAATGAACCAGTCATGTACACATATGATGAGTGCAAAAAAGGTTTTCTGGATCAGGCATCAGGAAGTGCTGTACTGCCTCTACAGTCTGGAGACTCTGTTCATGTTCAGTTACCATCAGATCAAGCTCCTGGACTTTATGCAGGTCAATATGTCCATTCATCTTTCTCTGGATATTTATTATACCCAATGTAATGTATCAGGTGTGTCCCTCACAAGTCAGTAGCGGTAATAAAAAAATGCTCATGCCTGCTATCAAATGTTATGAGTTGGAATGAAAAGTACAATAATTCAGTGAAATTGACTTTATCAGTGTTCTTTGGAAATGAAGAGTGTCTACAAAAGTTGAAGTTTGTCTAATGGCAGTAACAATAAAGGCAATAAAGATAAAAATCCATTAAAATTGAATCATGAAGCTGAAACTGAATACATAAAGGTTAAAAAAATACAAATAGCACACACTTCTTCACATATTACCTGCCAGTATTTACATAATACAGGGATAATATCAGCTAATAACATACATAGCATATTTCAGTTTTTTTCTTCCATACACGTGTTACAATAATCTATACATACGCTCAATGTACTCTCACTCTTTGTATGGTACAACCTATTTGTTATGGTATATTTTGCTTTTCCAGTTATCACATCACAGTAGTTTAGATTTTCTATCATCTGTGAATCAGAATTTAACATTGAAGAAACAAGAGCAGTTCTGTTTACTGATACAACCTGGGGGAGATTAACTAAATATGTATATGTGTAGATATATAGCTCAGATTTTCTTTCTTTCTTTCTTTTCTTTTTTTAAAAAAAAAACAAACAAACCGGTTCAACGTAGTATCAGTGCCATTAGATGCTGAAAAGATTTGTGTGGGGTTCTTTTACTTTGTAATTTATTTTACAATTTTTTTTACTACTGAGTGCTTGAATTTGTAAATGTGCAGAAAAGATGATGGAACATGCGATAAAAGGAATTCTGTTTTCTAATTTACGGATTGGTGCTAAACATTTAATTGAATGAGAAACAGTGAAGTTTATATTGTTGGTTTTGAAGGTTTTTTTAAAATAAAATTTAAATGATTGAAATTATAGGGGTATGTGTGATCTGTGTATTGTACTTAATAAAAGTAAAGGTAAAACAAAAATTAAGGGCTTTCCTTACATACATGATGTGTACAATTTTAGTTTCTAGATAATTCCTGCTGATTATTGGCAAAAGCCAAATGTTTATGATTGTTTCATTATCATAAATTCCAGTACAACTTTTGATATGAGTACACTGGAATTATGCCACTTTCCAAATCTCAACCACTGATTTGACAGCTGATCCCAAATTTACATGCATAAAGAAATGTTTGAATATCTCACTAATGAAAATGTTGGACAGACACCCAGATGGTCAGATAGCAAAAACAGACAGCCAGAAAATCTGTACTGAGTTCCTGAACAAAAAATGGGTGTGCAATATCTAGAATAGCATAAAAAATTTGTCTACGAAATGCAAAGACAACAGAGAAGTGTTTTTTTTTTTTTAGCAGAGATCTTAGCCTGTATGAGTTCTTTCAATCTCCTCTTCTATATTATAATAAATAGTGCATACAGTTTACCCACTGCTGTCCCTTTTTTCCCCCTTTAGAAAGATCACTATTTTACAAAGGCTAACAAAATGATAATATGTCCCAGACAGTATTTGGGTTTGACACCCCGTAATACAATATACACCATAATATGCATTATCATAACATTCTAATACAGTTACACATTCTTTCTTCAAGCATCACCTCACTTCTTTCACCTCAGCTGTTTACACTGCTTCACTGAATTATACAGTATTATATAAAATGTAGCTGGTACTTAAACTCCATAGTTTCTGTACAAATCTTGCTTGAAGAACTAGTGTGTTGTCCTTCAGAACCATGTCTCATGATGCGCAATATTTCACGTATCCATGTAGTCATTAATTATTCATTTAAATCATTTAAATCGTAGCGTTCATACGTCATTTAATTCTTCCTCCAGGCCAGTAGAGGACGACAACACAAACTTGATGGAATAAAAGCACCGAAGAAGAATCGCATCCTCGCTGATGGTCTAAGCCTCAAATAGAAATGTAGGGCACTAGAGTGGGCGTATAGAAACTACGACTTTATTCTCAGTGTAGTGCGTTGACGTAGGCTGCATGGAGATTGTTTGAGATTTAGCTTGCAGTGTACTAGCTTGCTTGGAAGCGCCTGGTGGTTGCAAAGTAAGTCAAGTTTATTTTAATTTTGTTGAATGGTATTGATCAATGAATGATATTGTAGTCATTTTATTTTATTTCTCACATGCTGTGCAGTTTTGTGGTACCAGAAAATAGCTATTTTGCTAAAGTCAACACGAAGCGTTGGGTTTTAAACGAAACGTCAGCACAAACCTCGAGTTGTAGTTAATAAATTACTTTTTTAATGTCACAGTTCACCAACTAACCGTAAGGCTTTCTTTAGCAATAAATTACCAAGTAAGAATGATGATGGGGTTCAGTTAGCTATAACTCTGGATTGAAATGCGGAACAACAGTAGGGCTGGGAGTCGGTTATTTGATTCTTAGAGTAGAGTAGATTCTGAAGCTTTAGAGTCGATCCGCTCGTCGGGTTGTATTACGGAAGTGCGGATCGACTCTAAGTAACGCTATGATCAGAGAGTATTTTGTCTTCGAGAGGTGGAATTAGGTGATTTTGATCTAGCTCAATTCAGACACGGGCCACAATTTAATGACACGAAATGAGCACTTGCCTGATGCGACTCTCGACTCTTCAAATCTGTTACTTTGATTCGCAAGATGTGGAATCGAATTTAGAGTCGATTCTCAAGATGCAGACTCGAGTTAATGTTCCATAGAACAATAAATACAGAAGTAAATAGAAAAACTATGGAAACTTTTAACATATTTAACAATTTAAATATTACATAAACCCTTTGGAATCTTTTATTTCACAGATATTCATTTATTAATGCCTATATTTAACAGGGAATATTTGAGCAGTTTTATTACTCAAAAGTAGGTCTGTATGTTGTTTCTGAATGTCATTAATGTAAGAAGAGTAAGTGTTAATATTAATGTGATAGGACTTTCTTTTTAATCAGAATTACTTACCTTTACTAAATCTCCCATGATGCTCCTCATCTGTTCAGGGTTTTTCCATGGCATCGCGGGCCGGACCAAGAGTAGAGGGTACGGATGGAAGTGACTATCAGCACCGGGAACGAGTGGCCTCACACTATCAAATTAGGTGTGTGTGTGTATGTGTATATACAGTATATTATAATATTATTTGTATGGAACTGGTGTTGTAAAAGTGAGGTTTAATAAATACTCAAACCAGGTAATAATTATTTTAGTTTGTTTTGAGATTCCTTTGAGTCTCAAATTCTGATTTCTAAACATATACAGATATATCCTGTCAGAACTTTTTCCACCATAAAATCTGACCATTCTTTGGGGTTAATCAGAATCATTTGATTGATGACATCTGTACGATAATTTACTTTTCAACATGATTGAATGTGATGGGTTCTTTCTGAACACAGCCACACCCCAATTATAAAAAGGTGTGCAACCAGGTTAATAAAAAAAATTAGCATTTATTATTGATTATAATTATTTTTCCTTATAATTTACATTTTTATATCATACTGATATAGGTGGTAGTTAGTTAATTTCACCCTTAGTCTGTATTATTTAGCAAATTCTAGACATCTGCTGACTGTGCCATATTTTCTCTTTTCCCTCACCAGCGTTGCACTGAAATCAGAAATCCGAAAGCTGAACATGGTTCACATGGCACTGTGGGTGTTAGTTTTGGCCCAGGTGGTGGTGAGCCAGCTGAATTTACTGTCCCACAAAGTAGTGGCCAGCCCCTACCAGTGGGAGTACCCTTACCTGCTGAGCATCATTCCCACCTTGCTGAGCTTCATGGCACTGCCCAAGAATACCATCGGCTACCTGGCCGTGTCCATGATCGGCGCCGGGCTGTTTTGTGTCGCGCCCATCATCTACGGTGCCATGGAGATGTTCCCTGTGGCGCAGCAGCTGTACCGGCATGGCAAAGCGTACCGCTTCATCTTCGGCTTTTCAGCAGTTTCTGTCCTCTATCTGTTTATAGTGGTGGCTGTGCAGGTACACGCCTGGCAGATCTACTACAGCAAGAAATTGCTAGATGCCTGGTTCACCACCACACAGGACAAGAAAAAGAAATGAAACCAGTTACAAAAATAAAAAAATTTATCATCATCATATTCATTTCCTTCAAGGACAACCTGAATTTTCTTTCTATTGACTCGAGATCAAGGCAGAATGGTCTTGTGAATCCGAGCTCTCCTGTTTCCCCTCCACTGATCAGATTCTGATTTGTTTTGAGACTTAATGATGTTTTCCTGTCACAGTTTTTTTAAATTACATAACAACCACCCACTAATATTTCTACTGTACTATGTGAGCTTTTCATTCATTATTTTTTCTCAGGTACATCATCATCATCATGGGGAAAATGACCAGAAATTTGAATGGTAGCTATTTAAAGGCAAAATAAAGTTCGGATTTTTACTGTTCACAGTCACTTTTGTTTTCTTGTTATTTTTAATTCCTCTGCTTTAAAATATTCATAATTACTGGCATTAATTGTAAAATTTAAATGATCACACTTTGTTTTTATATTTTATAAGTGGGTTCTAGGTGTACTCGATGCCAGGTTGTAGATCCAGAGAAGATCCTAGGTCCCAGATCAAGATCCGGTTGGTTCTAGTTCTAAATCCCGGGTTTAACCCCAGGATAAGGAAAGTTTCACACTGCTAATGGAGAAGCGGGGTTAGCATGGCTGTTTGCTAACGCCAGACCGAGGTTAGCCGCGCTTTTTTACCCACCATTTCGGCGACAAACGTGTAGCGTGTGAAAGGTTTCGGTGTTAGAAATTTACAGCCACGATTCACGACAGACACAAGTTGGGCTTCATATCACGTGAAAATCGAATCATAGCAAAAAAAAAAAAAAGAAGGTCGTCAGGTGGCAAAACACTAAACATCAAATATAAATATAAATTATCGACAGCCTGGTCAATAAAATGATAGTTGATAAGTTATTAAAGATTATTATACCTGATCGATTATGATAAACCGCAGAGTCGATTTTTTTTGTTTGTTTTTCTTTTACCTCAGCGACACGAAATCACGAGCCAAGCAGTCATTAAAGTGCGCGCGCGCGCTGTATTTATCCAATCACGTTTGTTGACGCTGCAAATATGAAGGTCCAGTATGAAACCTCAGATTATGAAAAATCAGGATTAATTGGTAACCCCGGTTAAAGTCTGAGTAAAGGCATGGTCCTGGTTTGTGAAAATCTCTATTGAATTGCTCACCTTTCTAGAAGATACACGATCTTCAGGTAGCAGGTTCACTGCCACATGAAGCTCCATAGACGTGTTCTTCCACCTAGTGGTCTGAACTGACCATCTCATTTGTTCTCTCACAAATAATAAAGTAAGTGGGAAAAACAATCAGAAACATTTTAGGGGAAATAGAAGAAAGAAAACAATATCTTTAATATTTTCTTCGCATCTCCTTGTTTTCATCCGATTGTGAAAGTCAAAAGAGCACAATAAACCTGAAAGCCCTACAGATGCTTTGTTTTCCCAGGACTGGGTATATAAAAGCTAATTTCTACATAAGATCTAGATTTATTTTTACAATTTTACAACAAAAATTCTTAAAATTGTTAGTCAACAGTTAGTCAACTGAATTCAACCGCAATGTGTTTTTATAAATAAGGGTATATTCTATATTTTTGCTTTATAGTGTACTTCCACTAGGGGGAGACATACACTAGGGAAGAAAGAAGAGTCTCTTCTTTTTCAGAGACTTTATACAAACATACACAAAGCCTTGAATCTTTTGAATAAAGATGATAGTGTTGTTTTTTCCAGTTTCACGTCCAGTGGAGTTACAGATGACCCGTCTTTTTGGATTGTGGCTTATAGTTTTTAACCAAAATAAAACAGCGAAGCTAAATGATTGTGTGTAATATTGATGTTGCTAAATGAAATGTGACCTGTGTGTATAGACCAAATTCCAGCACATATGAACATTGCTGTGTGAGTGTTATAGCCAATCCTTCAGTATCTATATTTCAGATACTCTGCAATGTGTTGCACCTGTGTCATGGAAGGTCTGGCTCCATTCTTAGTGCGGGCATTTATTTGCTTTCCATTTTTACTCATAATTCTGTACCTATTTTGCACCAACACACACACACACACACGTAATAGTTACAGAGTCTGTGAATGACAGCAAGCAATTTGCCAAGTAATAAATGTTACTTGTGCAACAATTACGTCATTGATGATGACGTTAAATAAAACACTCGGTGACTCTGTTACCGAAAACTAATCACCATCTACTTAGTGCTGGCAGCAGATTCTTTAGACATGTTCTGTCTTGTCTGGCATGAAGCTGCCTCCCTAACTGCATGCTGGCAGGAACCGACATAACGTCTCTGTTCGTTTAATTTACACATGTTCGGTTTTACTACAGGAGTCATTAATCTCTCTGTTTCTCTGTCTGTCTCTTTCTTACTAATCCAGCAGAGTGCATAAACCTTTTTAAAGCTGATACGTTTTAATTTAAACAGCTAAACTGTCTCACCCTTTGCTTACAAGATACAAAATGCAGTTTATATCCTGTTTTTATTTCCAGCAGGTGAAGAGCATGAGCTCACATTCCACTGCTTGACGGTTCTAAATAGGGTTTAGATCAGATTTATCAAGCAGCTGAAGGAAACAGTGAGAGGATGGTCATATTTGGTCTAGTGTTCGGTCCTGGAGAAAAAATAGAGACAAAGGAACAACTGATCAGTACACCAGTGTTAGCATTTTTTTTTTTGTGGCTGACTGCTCAGCTTTAATGAAAACCAAAAATTAAATGCAAAAATAGTACAGAAGCCCAGTATATTGTGATGTCTTTATTTAAACTTAATATATACAGTATATACACAGTACTGTGCAAAAGTCTTAGGCACCATATTATCTGTAGTACAAATTTTGTTCTATAAGTTTATGATG
>JAOTRN010000001.1:2037989-2055403 GCA_028566695.1 Bagroides melapterus
CTTTACAGGCATGTAAATATTCTTCTGTAAAGTTATTTAGTCATTCATTTTAGTGTATCTTTGTAGGGAATGGTCTTTTGCATAGTACTGTGTGTGTATATATATATATATATGTATGTGTGTGTGTGTGTGTGTGTACTAATTATTGATGGAATATGAAGCAAGATTCAGTTCTCTCAAAAGACCTAACATAAATACAATGCTACTTTGCAGCAGGTCAATTTGTCGTCCTCTAGTGGCCTGCTGAGGTGTGACAGGAGAAAAGTTTGACATACATATTATTATAGTATAAATTTGTCTAAACTGATTTAAGTGGTAACAATGTGCTTGAATAATCTTTTGGCACTGATCTTAAAAATTCCTGTTAGTGATTTCTGAACGATTTCAAAATTAGCACTCATTTGCCACAACGAATGTTAAATCAGACAATCGTCTATTTTACCTCGGCATCCGTCTTGAATTTAACAGTCAGCTGTATGCATGAGCTCAGTCACTTTTAAAGGAAACGAGATATGGAAAGAGCTCTGAATCATCCAGTGTGTGCACACTCTCTGTAGTCTTTACTTACACTCAAAACAAACTCCCGCTTGACCTACAAAACACAACAGTGCGTTTCCATAGTAACCATGCTGTCCCGATTGCAGGTCTCAGACTGTAGGACTTGACATCAGTGTTTTCCTATCAGACAGAGAAGCTTGTGGAAGCTCAAAAGCCTTAATGATTACTAACTAATCCATTCTACATTACTGGACCAAAGGGACAACTGAAAAACTCATAACATCTCTCTCTCTCTCTCGCTCTCATATATATATATATATGTATATATAACAGTGTCTCTAAGACTGAGTGATGGGTCACTCTGGCCCGGTTTGTCACATTTCAGATTTACAGAAACCAATATTTTGGCCTCGTCAGAACCTAGTGTCTGTTTTTAAGCATAAACTGAGACAAAGGTCTGTCAAGTGACTACGGAACCTTGGAATGAGATCGATCAGGCTGCTATCTGCTATCTAACAGAGACCGATTTCAGCCAAAAAAGGTTTCAGAGGCACATTCTAACTTGTTCCTAAAGACATTTTTCTGTCCCTTTCAAGCTAGAACAGTTAGCAACACAAGTGATCTGTCGCTGTCAACATACGGTAAGCGTGGAGTTTGTCTGACAGGAAACAAACTCCAGGAACATCAGAACCATTAACAGTTTCACCATGAGAGCCAACTGAAGAACGTGTAAGGGGTGTTATTTTGACATTTTTGCAAAGCCGTTTCTTCACAGTTCTTCACTTCTTGGCTTGAAGAGTTTTTTACTTGGATAGTTTTCTGAAAGCTAACTTTTTTTTTTCAAACAAGTGACACCAAAGAAACTTTTAGGTGCTTGTTTTTTTCATAACCTTTAAAGAAATAATGATGGGCATTAACGTTGGACATTTGGAAGACCAGACGCATTTTGAGACATTTCAGACTACCGAGCCCCATCTTGTGCCTCTAAAGAGAACAGTGTGTGCAAAAGCACAGTGAAAGATCCGAATCCACCCCGAGTGAGAGCACAGAGGAACACTTTGGCCTATTTCAGAGCCTCAACACGTGTTAGTCCATTTTAGTGCCTAGAGAGACATAGTTTGTCTGTGTTACAGAACCGTGAACTCCCTGAGATGACAGCAGGAGATGGGATATGAAGCAGAAAAAAACGGTGTACTTGAGGCAGGGGGTTGTTATGGAGTGCTGGGAAACACAGACTTGCATGTTCCTGTGTGAGATTCATGTCGGGTTTATGACATTGCTGTATGTGAATCCAGACTCTGTCCTGCAGTTCCACATGCTACAGACATTCAGGACCAATGTTTTTTTTTTTTTTTGTCTTTTGCCCATGTGTGCTTTCTCTTTCCATTTCTAAAGTATGTGAATGTAACAAACCCAACAGCGATCTACTGTATATATGATCTATGTGTGGGTCTGGAGCTCTGTTGCAAAAAACAACCAGCAGACAAATTCTACAAACAGCCAAAAATTATAAAATGCAAGCAGTAAAAAAAGAAAGAAAGAAACCAGAGAATTAGAGACAAAATTGACACGTCGTGTTTGAGGTCATAACTCACAACTCTTCTTATTGTGATTATTCAATCTATCATCTAGTCTAGACAGCAAAACTGGCTTGGAGGTATGGTGTGGTCTCTGTTATATTGTGACACATATTATTTATAAACTGTGTGTGTTTGTGTGAAACTGGAGAGTCCCAACACCTGTATTTATCCGACTGTAAATAAAATCTTTCTCTTTTCTTTTTCTGGCTCTCTCACATCATCACTGATCCACAAACAGAAGTGAATGAATGCCGATCTGCATTACGCATTCTCATCCGCATTCTCATCCGCTGCTGAAACGTAGCATCATTAATCGCCGTCATTGTCCCTGATCGTATTTAGCAGTGCGTACTTACTTGCTCGCAGCGTGACGCTTTTCTCGGCAGTGATTACCCGTAATGAGCCTGCTGCGTGTTTTGGCTGTATTCGAGCGTCCTCATTCCCAGAGAACCTCAAACGTCCATGATGGACGAGGACTTTTGGGGATTACTGACAAACAGCTTGGAGCTTCTGTAGAGACAGGAGAAAGAGTAATGTGGTGCAGCAATGCTGCTAGTATAAATAACAACAAGAACAGTTGACACTGTAAAAAAAAATAAATAAATAAAAAATACAAAGAACAAAAAGAAATGGATACAATGAAATAAATAAAACACTTGGATTTGTGATGTTATGGAAAAATGATCAATGACAGGGTGCTGTGATAAAGCAGAGTACTATAAGGCAGCACACCAGGAACTCTTATTCCTTTATTGTTATGTGGAGCATCCGCCGTAGAGTGTATGAGCTGTTACTATGGAAACGATAATGTACTAGATTGAGCTCATTAATATAAATCGGTGATTTGCAGCTGCGTTACCGTTAACACCTTCTGAGCAGAACTTCACAAAAAATTCTGGGAGATAAATGGAAATGCAACAGAGACAGAGAGAGAGAGAGAGAGAGAGAGAGGCCATGTCTTGAAAAAAAACCATCTGAGTACAAATCATACACTTTGCCACATAATGTAATTTGAAGAGGCCGACCCTGGTAGGATCCTGTGGCATCTAGAGATGAACCTGCTCCAGCTGGAGTCCACATCATGAAGCTTTCGGTCATTCTAAGAGGAGATACTATCTACATGTGGTCTTTATGGTCAGCAACCTCCTAACTAATAATTCACACCCTCCAGTGTGACCTAAATGAGGATGAGGTTCACTTTTGAGTCTAGTTCCTCTCAAGGTTTCTTCTTTTCCATCTAAGGGAGTTTTTCTGTACCACAGTCACCTCAGACTATCTCAATGGGGATAAATACAAACACACTCAATAGATGTCTATTAATCTTGAATTTTTGTAATTTTTTTATATCCTAGTTTAATATTATACTCTGTATTATGTTCATGTTCTCATGCTCTGAGACAATGTCCATCGATAAAAGTGCTCTACAATTAAAATTGAATTGAACCGAATTGAATGTGACGTTGTCATTTGAGCCTCTGCTTTACGAGCATGTAAATTACAGCTGTTACAAATCCTCTGCACCTGTTTAGAGATTAAAGTTTGAAGTTCAAAGCTATTTATTCACATGTCAGTAAGAGCGTGGCTTTAACGCTAAAGTTTCTTAGTGCTTAAATCCGATGTGTAACAAGTGAAGGCAGTGTGTGAGTGAAAAAAAAAAAGATTTCTGGAGTGTGTGGAGACACTGAGACATGATGTAGTGTATGTGTGTGTGTGTGTGGCTCCATCTGACCTCTGCTTGGGTCATTTCCATTTCCATTACTTCCAACAAAATCCATATCCATGTGTCCCGGGCTGCTGCGCCGTGCTGCCCAGACACACCAAAAAAAGGCGGTGAAGCACTTCCTGTCTGAACGTCTTATTTAAAGCTATTTATTTGAGGTTATTTCCTGACCATGGCACGAGGTAAAGGCACCACAAAGCCACAGGCGTGGTGTCCGGAATTTCACAAAAAAGCAACACACCATTTTTTACTCTCACTTGTAAAAATGGAAAGACGACCGTTTAACCCAGCTGGAGGTTAAAATAGCACATCTGTTTTGGTCTGCAAACTCGGGGGGGAATAAGCAGTAGAAGGTTGTTTTAGACAATCAGAGCGTTCAAATCTCAAAATTACAGACTAATCACTGTCAATTGCTTGGTGATACATTCACATAAGTGCAATAGCCAAATGAGCCAAAAGCTGTATTTCCTCAAAATGACTGTGTTTCTCAAGTCAGGATTCAGACTGATTGTTTTCAGCACGTTTACGATTGTTACTTGTCACTCTGTACGACAACGTAGCCGAATTCTGCTCAGCCTGCAGGATGAACGATCATAACCTGCAATTAAAGAAAAATGTAATTACTACAAATGTTCTGTTTATGTCTTCAGTCGGTGTGATCCAGAAATCAAGACAAACTAAATGATAAATGCTGTGCACCTGCTGTTACACAACAGTTGTGTCCTTAAAATGGGGTCAATGGCAAAAAAAAAACGCCAGCAAAACGCCAGCAAAAAAAAACAAAAAAAAACCAAACTGAATCTAATATTTTTAAACCCATCAACCTGTGAAGAGAACCTAGGTAAGGTAAAGTAAGGTAAGGTAAGGTGACATTTTTAATCATTTAGCAGAGTTTGGTACAGCAGCACTTAGTTAAACCTGTAAAAATGTTTCCTCTTAGATGTGACACAACCGATAAATCATGACATTAAAGCTATATTTATGTTTCTGTGCTACTGAAGGATTCATGATGTCATTAGTGAGAAGGAGAGCCGCCGTCTCTGGGACGTAACAACAATGAAAGCTACAGAGTGATTTTTAGAGACGTCCGTGAAATTGAGAAGAGGTGGAGAGGCTTGGGCTGAGAACTCTGGAGGAGTGATGACGGATGATTCGTCTATCAGGCCTGCTCTGGTCTCTGGAGTCTCGACTGGAATCCGGCATGGATTAGCAGTATTTGGTCCCGGTCCACTTTGGATACAGGTGCTTTAGTGTTAACACATGCTCAAGTCCTGAGGGAGCGAAGCTGAACAAATCTGAAGAAGAGAGATGAAGTCGGAGAGCATGCTGGCCTTGGCTTTGGAGACAGCCATGTGATGCTCACTTAGTAATTAAGGAGGTCATAAATAAAGAGATCTATTCATCCATGGTGAAAGGAAAAGGGATTCTTGAGAGTTGGCAAGACAATCAATTGCTTTCTTTTTGCCCACTTGGTACATCTGAAAAGCTTTAACTACTTGTCAGGAAAAAGACTCTCCCTTAAATCACCAGACAGATGAGATGTCTGGCTGCCTCCTCTTTAACTTGTGTATCTTTGTGTGTGTGTGTGTGTGTGTGTGTATGTCTGCCTATGGAGTAATTTCCTTATCAGACTCCATCTCATCACTGCACAGCATTTGTTTCTCTAACATTAAGCATGTTCTTTCTTGAAGCATTTTCATCTCTGTGAATTCTTGTCCATGTTTAACCTTTGCATAACGTTCTCCACATGAAGCTTTGCGTAAGTATTTACCCCTATTTACCCCACATTTTGGTGTGTTACAACCTGGAAGTGAAATGTGAGGGATTCATATTGTTTATTATATTTCTATTACATTTATATACCCATATATTAGGGACATAATTAGTTGAATAAAGGCAACCTGTGTGCAATTAAAGTGTGTTACAAAATCTCTTGAAATTAAATACATCTGTTCATGTAGAGTTTCTTATCAGAAAAATTCCAGGACAAAGTTCTGGAAACCATCAATCAGGGTTTGATTAGGTAAAAAAAAAATTAGTTGTTTAAAAAATGGACACAACCAAGCCTAGATGCAGAATCAGCCTACCAAAAGTGAGTTTTCATGTAAAGTCAGAGACGCAACCTAGAAGCCATTTAACTTTCGATACCATGCTTCCACCACCATGTTTCACTCTACAATGCAAGGTTAGATTTCCAAAGCCAAACAGTTCAATTTTGCTTCTCATCAGACCAGTAGAACATTTTCCACATGCCTTTTTTCAGCAGCCAATTCCAAAAATATTTCATCTTGATTACCCATAAACCCAAGCTTTGTTGTATCTCCAGGCCATGGTTAAATTGTGAACAGCTTTTTGCATCTGAGCTACAGAACTTCCCCAATTCCTTTAGTGTTATCCTTCACCTTCTGCACTATAGACACATTTTTAATCGGTGCCTGTAGAATATATGACTATAATTCGGAAAGGTGTCGTCATCATTCATATGTGTTATTTTCTACAACAAACTTGGGCGAATTTCAATGTCGAAATAAAGTTAGTGGATAAATAAAGAAATTATCGATTGCTGTTTTCAATCAGCTCTTGCATGTTGGAACAAACTGCAGACAAGTTGATTTCCCAGTCCTACATTCATGTTGTTTTGAAAGTTGACTGATGAAGAGATCAGATGCGGCATACCTGAACTGGGGCCATGTGCAGGAAATAAACGGATGTGAGCTCTCTGCATGTGGGGACTGAGATTTGTCTTCCACTTGGTGTGTAGTCACACACACACACTTTTTTTGACTGAATGTAGGCATGGGTACAATCAATCCTTTAGCAAAATCTAGCACAAAATTTCCCCTTCCAGATCACTAGAGGGCGATATCCCAGAATAGAACTCACTTCTTTGGTTGTAATATGTTTTGTGGATAGATCCTTTACATTTGATCTTCTCTTGCCTTTCTGTTTTGAAGCATTTCAGCTGTTTTGGTATTTTGAGTCTGATGTGGACTGTCTGAGAAAGCAGTTATCACAGTCGTTCGCTCCCCAGCTGCTAAAAGTTAAAGTCTCTTAAAATGTAGCTGCAAGGGCTGCTGTACTAGAAAATGAACCAACAACTTCTGACCAATCAGATTTGAGAATTCAACACACTGTGATGTAATAACACGTGTATCGTGAATATATCCAGAGCTGATGATGGATGATGGCTACCACTTGGGTTTCTGTAATTCTACTACTTTTACAAGACTTCCTGTTTGCACGGCTTTGTCTGTTATTACAAAGCGTGCTTTATATACAAATTTATGAGGCACAATCCCTCAGATAATGATGCTCGAGACATGTACGCCATTTTATCAAGCTTGTTACCGGCTACACCGTCCACACTGTCTGACTCAAGTCCAGTGAGATCATCGAGCCCTTAAGCGATACGGATGCGAGGGATGCAGATGGGCCACGTCATCACTTCCTAGCTAATTTGGATGTCCTTTGATCTCAATGTTTAGCATGTGTAATGACAAAATAGAGACCCCTGAGACATTGTGATAGAATGCTTTGCTCCACACTGTCAAAAGTGATACTATATTAGATTTTACACAAACACATTACACATAGCACTGCTTTAACTGGCTATATCTCCTGGACCTCCAGATCTCCAACTGAATTCTGTCTGTAATGAGTGTTTGGGATTAAAAAATGTTGCTCACTTTCATTTTTCTTCATTTCCACACCTTAAAATGTGTCAAATCTTCACTAAGCACAAATAAATAAAAAAAAACACAACCCTTGACTAGACCAAATTTACCAAATGCTGTAAATGTAAATTGCTTCCTTTCACCAAACATAAGAACTTCAGTGTGTTACACAAGAAGGGTTTAAACTGTCATTTTAAGGCATAGAAAAATAACTCCACAGCAATGATCTGAGTCTGATTCAATTCCACTGTGACCAAAGATGATCAGTGCCAAAATATTTGGGCAGGGCATGAAATAAATTTCATCTAAATGCTAATAGGATGGCTAAAAACATGATGCCAGACTCCAGTGAGTTTGTCTGAGACAAACCACAACAGGACATTAAGGCAACATTCCTATAAAAGAAGCCAGTGGTATCAAAGAGTCAGTGATGGGGGTTGTAATGAACCCAAAACCTTTTTTGAGTATCACTGAATCTTACTGCATAACTTCATGAAGCATCTCAGAGTGACTCTTGTCCACCAGCAAAAGCTCCTACAATGGACATCAAAACTGTTCCATTGAGCAGTGGATGAAGGAAGCCTGGTCTGATCACTTTCATGGGAAAGAGATGGCACCACTATAGGTCAGAGGCAGCAGTGTGATGATCAGGGATGTTCTTTTGGGAAACCTTAAGTCCTGGAATTCCTGTGGAGGTTTCTTTATCTAATCACTGTTATACCCATTTATAGCAGTGGCCCTAATGGTCTGTTCCTGCAGTAAGATGCTCTCTGAGACACTGGAACAATTCTGGATTGTGGAACATGACAAAGAGTTGAAGGTGTTGATTTGGCCTCCCAATTCTCCAGATCTCAGTCAGATCAAGCTTCTGTGGTATATGCTGGACAACCAGTCTGACCTAAGGAGTTTTCAACTCCTTAGATCAAACAGCTTACAGGACTTAAAGAATCTGCTGCTGACGTCTTGGGGTCTGATACCACCTTCAGAGGTGAGTCATTGCTGTTTTGGTGGCAGGAGGAGGAACCCTCGGCAGGTGGTTTTAATGTTATTTCTGATTCATGTGTTTTTAAAAGAAAGAACATAAACAAGAGAGAACACACTGCATCTGGATTTCTAATAATTCTTCAGATATCGATGACTCTGGAAATCTGTTAGCATCTTTCACACACACTATATTCTGCAAGGTAATTGCAGGCAGCTGGGGAAAAATATAGAAGTGCATGTGACAAAGCCAAGAGGAGATCAGAACATCATCATGTTTTTGGTCTTGTTAAAAACAAACAACAGTTTTTATGGATTCGCTTCAACACTGTAGTCTGTCCTCATAAACGCTAACTGCAGTGTTGTTCACTCTGATCATTAGTCATATCACTTGCAATATACATTCACGTGTCCACTCTCTCAATTCTATATTAGACCATACGGTGAAAAATAATGAAGATTAACGACACTCTGGTGCTAGCATGGTTAATCTGTCATGACATTTTGGAGGTTTTTTCTTTTTATTTTCTTTCCACATCCCTGGATCCCATCTCAGAACAGTTCAGAGCAACCAGGTGTTAGTGCAATTAGAAGGATTATGATGCGTGTTGTACGATTTGTTTTTAGGAAAGATTTACTCCATGTTCTCTTGTAGCTAACGTTTTATGAGTGTCGCAAGAGTTTTATTTGGCATGGGCGGTTGGTATTTCTCACTAGCCAAAACCTGTGACTTATGGTATCTCATAAAGTGCGAAATGCACTAAGAAAAAAAGTGTATCAACACTAAAAACACACCATCACATCATTCATTAATTATCTACTAATTATTACTTATTTGGACTAATTAACTACTATTTCCTCACTCTATATTCGGCATTTTTGGTGGTCAGGTACGGATTCAACAGCATTCAACAGCACGGATAAAAACAAGGACTCTCTTTGACCGACACATGCTCGAGCCAATCAGCACCAAGCATTCGACGCTCAATAATGTCCTAGCCTTTCATTTCTGAGTTCACGCTGACGTCCTTCTGAATTTCTCCAGTATACTACGTATTCCATCCTGATCTTTACAAACGACACGATATTCCACTGAATACCATGACCACACGTCAGGACAGCTGTGATACAATTTAGCACAGGTCAAAAATCCAGGCTCCTGTGGTGGAGAATTCATTCTCCAGACTGAATTTTAATTCGTATTTTTTTTTTACCTCAGCTCAGAGCACTTTACTTAGTTATATATATAGAAATTCTAAACTGTACATTTTTGTTTTGTCGTCTGATGTCTTTATGGTTGTTCGTCATGTTTAGATGAAGGAGATGAACCTGAAACACTCCAGCATGTGATGCCGTTCAGTTTCTTGGCTTCTTTCAGCGTTCCTCTCCAGACAAGAATCCAAGAAAACCTGGCTTCCAATATTATCTTTTTTGAAACTTGGCCCAAAAAAACACAGTTGGGATAGGAGTTTGATTAAGTCCAAGAAAATTGCACCTGTCATGAGTAAAGGTGAGATGGAATTACGATTCTAGTTTTGCGAGTCCATTAATGTGCGTTTTCAATGGATTCTGAAGCCAAGGGATAAATGTGCTCATAAACAGAAGAGATTTCCACAAAGCCCTCTAGTCTACCTATCTCTCCATTGACATTGGCGTGAACATATCTCAGAGGCCTGCTTCTGAGCATTTTTCAGGCTCTCTGGTCATATTTAGTCCCCAAATATAAAGAACAGTACAGCATGAACAGTAAGAATTAGCTTCAGCGCATGCGTTGTGTATTGCTAGCGCACCTGTGAGTGATGTATTTTCTTGTAGTGCCAGTATTCTCCAGTAGAGTGAGGCTTTGGTGGACCAGTTGATTTATAGGTTAACAGACGTCATTGTCATCTCTGACTTTCAGCACTTTCAGTTTTTTTGCACCTGTTACCTGAAAGCCTCCTTTTCTTTTTAACGAGAGCTGCGAGAGGATCTGGAAGGTGTGCTGTTTTTCTAACAACAGTGCAGCACGCTTCCAGGACCGTGGGCTGTCAACACGCCGTTCATCTCCACACACAAAATGTATTTGTCATCTTTAAGAATGCCAGAACTCCTGCTGGGATACTCATTTTGTTTGTGTGTATGTGTGTAAAATGGCTTTCTGACTAGAGTCTTTTGGGGAAAACTGCCATGCCAGTTTAAAATCGAAACCCCCAAACCACCACCATTAGCTCATCCCCTAGTCCACTGCACTTAAATCATCATTTGGGAACGTAAGAAAAGCTCTCAGGTTTCATCTCGACATCTCTTGTTTGGAGCTTTTTAACCATGACGACTTGACAGTTCCTTCTTTTGCAGTATGATGATGAGCCCATTGGAGCACGAGACAGAAATAAGTAAGGCTCACTAGGAAAACTTTGACTGGAAAGTGTTCTGTTTAAAGTTACACAAAGGGCTCAGTCACGTCCAGGAGTGACAGCGGTTTCCTTAAAGGTGGCTCGATTTGAAAAGCAACCAAAGCTAATTTTGGCTATGCAAGTCTTTTTTAAAACAAAAAAAAAAATAAAATGCTTTACATCCAAGTTCGTTTAACTAACGTAAATGAATTGTGTGTTATTAATAATAGAAGTCTTATTAACTAATGTGTAGCTACAGTCCTGTCATAGCTGCTGCTGAAGAAATCCTGAGCAGACAGACAAACAGAATTCCAACCCTGAAGGTGTAAACACTTTTCCTAATTGAACCTCAGGGTGTTCCTCAGGGATCGAGGTTCTCCTCTGTGAACCTGATGCTCCGTGTGGTCTGTGCTGGCAAAGCTGTGAACGAGGCCTCGGCCGGTTCTCAGGCTGCCAGCTGAGCTGCCCAGACAACGTGGTTAAATTCCTAACTGATTATAATTGATTCCATCTTGGACCATCTCTATTTTTCATCTCTCTCCTCAGCCATGTCAGCTCATCAAGGTTCAGGTTCTGTGCAAACTCCATTACACAAACAGCTGGGTATAAAGATATAAATCGGTTATAAATCAGCACACGGCTGCTCGGATTAATATGAATGGACTTGAACACATCTGCTTGTTTGGTGTTTGAATCTTGTACCTATTAGAGAATCCATTAACTCCGAGCCAGTTTAGACATATTACTCATATTTATACTTGAGGTCCTTAGCCTCAGCACTCACTTAATTTTTTGTAGAAATGAAAGGAATTTGATGAACATAGAGAGCTTTTGTTTATATAATAACAGCTCATTCACACGAGCGTGGACAGCAGATGCTCCATGTAAAGAATAATTACTGATATGGTGAAACGTCCTACAGATGAACATTTCTGGAAGGAGTCTCCAGCGCCAGTGTTCTATACCGGTCAGAGGAATAGCTCCAACTAAGTTTTCCCTCATCTCCAGTACAGAAGATTTTAGTATGAACTGACATTACAATTTAATACATTTTTAAATATTTAAATTGCCGGATACACAACGAGTAAAATCTCTTGTGACACTCTGTTATAAGAAAAAAAAAATCAACTTCAGGGTGGCAGCTCTTAAATTCTGTGAAATTCTGTTTTCCCCTTCGATGGACCATGTGTTTTGGTGCTCAGTAGAATGTTTGGTTTTTCGGTTTGGCTTCAAAACTAGAACTCCTATCAGTACAGCCTTATTACCCACAAGCCCCAGTCCTCGCTCCTGTCCTTGCGTGTTATCATGATACACTTAAATTATTCGCCGTTTTTGCAGTCATTATCCTGTGCAAGTTATTTCCCGTCACACTGGACTTGGCTCGTTATTCTTTGTCCAATTAGCACGCAAAAGCTACAGTCATGTGACCCTCTGGAGTAGCCCAAGGGTTTGAGGTTTTTTTGAGTGGTATGTATGCCCGAGAATGAGGGCGTGCGCCTCGCCGCAGCTGCTTTACCAGGCCGCGTTTCTGTCATTAATCTCAATTGCTTTCTCAGTGCGTGACATTTTGTTCGCTCGTTTCGGTGTCGTAAACCGAACGCCATGGAAAAACATTTAGACTAGTGGAAAATATGTTAATACCACAAAGCGTACTTCATCATCTGTAAGGCACATTGGTGGAAAAAAAAAAGTGCTCTGTTTGAATATATGTCGTGATACGGACATGCTTTATCGAAAACATTATCAAAATAATACAAACTCCAATCACACAATGTGTTTCACTAATTCTGAATTGCTTTAATCATCGTTTCAGTGCTGTCAAACATGCTTTATATAATTGCTAGCAGCAATACGCAGCCATTTGGGTGGAATCTGGATCTGGACTGAACGTGTCATATGGCTTTTTCAAAGGAAAACAGTACAGCTGTTGATATAAATAGCAGAAACAGGACTCATGAGACAATATCATACCCTCACACCGCTGTGAAATGTTCTGTAAGGTTACCTTTGCATACGAGTGGCTTCTAAATGTACTGTTTATTACGCATTCCTTAATCACTCAAAACCAAAAAATACAGACGAATTTGTTTTGTGATGACGTCGAAGGGATAAAGGAGAAAAGCAGCGACTGCTTGTGACTGTAGATTTTAATGAACAAGCTCAGTTTGCCTTTAAAGGGAAGTGGAATAAAACTGAGAGGCAGACACGCTTGATGTATTTACTGAATGTTTTTGAGGAAAGAATTGAGAGTTGACCGTTGAGAGCATCCCGCCCAGAAAACACACGCACACGCACACACACACACACACACACACACACAAAAGACCTGAAACTAACTTAAAGATTTCAACAAGGCAGTATTTTTTCTCTAAGCATTGTGTGGGAAACGACATCACTGTAGCGAGCACTCATTTCTGATGTACAGACCACATCCACTCCAAAATCCCCCTTAACTCTACCAGGCTTTGGTGTATATCTTATAATATAAATGCTTCTGTCTGTGCTTACTAAATCTATGAAGCTAAAGGGGGCAATAAGTGCTCTAGAAATGTGAGCAAATCTGTGGAACATCTGATGTGTGTGAAACCGCAATATCATTGGTCACTCGATGGAATTTCGAACCTACAGAATATTACATTTGAAAATTAACGTTTTTTGTGTCAACTACCAGTAAGGATATACCAACAATTACAATATCCACACACACACACACACACTCTATCACGTGTTAATATACACAAATGGATGTGAAAATTGTGCAGATCCCAATATCCTAGAACAGCGCCTGGAGCAAACCTGTTCATTATTCTTAATTTTCATAATTATGCTTATATAAAGCCCTGCAAATTCAGAGCAGCCCTGCTGTGTCTCATTTGTGTGTGAGTGGGTGTGTGTGTGTGAGAGAGAGAGAGAGAGAGCAACCTGTTCTCCAGATGTGCAATATTTAATTGAAAGGTCCAGATCCATCTCTCCTGGAGTGAAGTTGGAGTCAGGTCTGAACTCCCTGTGGATTTAACCTTGGCTTGGAGAAACTCCTTGGCATGTGCACCAGGTTGCAACATTGTCATGGCATCTTCCTCTTTTTCAGCTTCTTTGCATCTGAGAAAAAAGAAAAACCATCTGATGGTACAGAAAGGTGAATATATATATATATACACACCATCCTGTCAACGTTTTCTGCCTCATATTAAGTGTTTAAAGCAACTGGACTAGATAATGGAAGTGAATTCCTGTGTTCGTGTTGACTTGAGCTCCCCATCACGTTGCATGTTGAGGTTTCTAAAGAAATAAAAGCCACATGATTTTTGTTTTTTTCATAAAAATCCTGTCATTGGTTTGTTACCTGTTCAGTGTTCATCCATGTTTGTGTGTCAGGTCAGGTTATAATAACATAAGTCTTATTGCATATTTGTGTCTTGTCAGAACCTTGGGTTTCCTGTGGCTCTATTTTCTGAATATTGTGCTTTCTCTGTTTTGGATTCCGATCATGGACTAGCCTGTGCTCACTCTGTCTGCCTGGTGTTTCACCCCTGCTATGGATGAATATGATTTTTGGATTTCCCCACATAAAAAAGCAGCAGAGCTCTTGCATTTGTGTGCTTTCGCTCACTACACGTTACACAAGTCATCTTCTTGATTGCTAACCCAGTCATTTCTCGATCATCTGCCAGGAAACCGAGTGAACATAAATTATAAAGCTGGACTTCCTCCGTTTGCTGTGTGCTTTGCTGTATTTACTCTCCCTTCTCAATCTGTTTTTAGTAGAACTCCAAACTAACATGAGGGAAAAAAAACATTATTTTGCATCTATATTTAATAAAACATTAAATATACTTAGCCAATGATCTTGTGACTGAGTAACTAAAGACTAAGTCTCATCACCAAACACCACAATTTGCTTTTTGCACCCAAAGTAAAGGGTTTTGTCTTTTATTTTTTTCTCTGGTCAGTGCCCAGTCGAGTACAGCTCATCTAGTTCCAGTTTCTGCTTGGGTGTCCTTCACCGAATTGGCCAGAAATATTATTGTAGCAGCTCCTGCGTCATTCGACACACTGTTGCTGCTGGACTCATAAAGGGACTCCGTGGCCCTGCTTACGCAAATATATCTTCATGCCATCTGTAGGTATGATTCGAGTTTCCTGACATTTGATACTACGGTGTAGAGTATACGAGACGGTACTGAACCATGCTGCCAAAGGATTTCTTTTAGCATCTGGGACCTGCTTCTCTTTGAAGCATATATCAGATTTTTACAAGCTTTCCTGTTTAAAGTTCAATGTTTAGGAGCTCTTCTGCATCACTGGTTTCCTATTGCTCCATTGGACAGGGCTACTTCGGACACAGCAGTGTATGCTAGTGGTCTTTGATTTCTTGCATGTTTACAAAAGGCTTTATTAAAAGATTTTTGTGGAACAAAAATGCTTCCAGACCTACTTAATATAAGTAATATCTCTATATCTGATTTTGTAAAATAACTGATTGTTATTTTGGGAAATTATGTAACATTATACCTGATTTTGGAGACTTAGCAGGCATTAGCCCTTTATCACAGTTAATCAAATCCATTAAGCTGCTTGGCCCTTCAGTGTTATGTAAGCTGTACACATGCTTTGTTCTTTTCTTTTTATTTATCTTAATAGGAAACAAGCACACACACACACACACACACACACACACACACACACACACACACACAGAAACATAGGTGCTAGCGGTGCTTCCCATTGGATACTGTTTCCTACCTTTGGAACAAATCCACATTGGCATAGGAGCAACCTGTTGGTCCTCTGATGAGTCCACATGTATGTTGGCTGATGCAAATATCTACTCAATGCATGCGAACCGTATTTCTATTGGAAGTCTCTAACTCGTTCCCACAGCTACTATAGTAAAGTTAATCCATGGAATCTAGTAAGGCCATTTACCATTGAGCCACATCAAGGAATATAGTCTGGTGGATTTGGGTATATTTCATCTATATGCATATTTTGCTTTTCAGATTCTGATAACCTCATGAAGACATTCTTGAACCTAGTCCAAACATAGTTCCTCAGTTTGGAACACATTAGAAAGACCAGCGAAAGAAAAAAAAAGCTGTAAAGAACTGATACGCTATCACCAGAACTGTGAAGTTACCTTCAGAATCTGGAATCAGAGACTGACAAGAGAAACCAGAGCCATTAAGATTCGGGCAGCATATTTACTCAGTGACAGAGGTCTTAAATCAGCGTTGGTTTTTGTTATGAGTTTGAGATAGATGGCTTTGGAACAGATCTAACTGGGCATGCTAAATACCCCCAACGTTGCAATTTAGCCACCCCTGGGAATGCTAAATACATCCTAACGTTGCTATTAAGTCACACAGTTACATTTCTATTATAAAAGTGGTACGCAAGAAGCGTGAATATAGTTCCAGAATACAAAAGTTTTATTCACACACAAGTCAGTCCTAAAACAAAACACTATATTACTTCTGACAACACTCGGTTACACATAATACAATAGTCTTAGAAGAGAAAGAGAAATACACTAAGGAAACTGTTTAGACATAGACTGAATTCTATAGACTACACAAAATAAACCAAGACAATAACCAACACACAGGAATGGGGTTCCCAAGGGAGAGAGACCATCACCTGGTTACCTAAAGTTATCCAAAAGCACAACTCACACAGGTCCGCTTGCACTCAGAACAAATCAACACACACACCCAAGTGTTAGACATCACACGCTGAAGAACCATCACCTCAAGAGGAGAAAAGATCCTTCCACACATAGGGACCGCAGCTACTGAAACAGATGAAAAATTAGTCAGGAGATCATAAATGAGGTTGCTGCTTCAATCACAAATTAGTTAGAATCATCCAGTTCACAATACCCACAATAAACATTACACAGAAACCAACATGCAAAAAACAAAACATAAATCCCCCAGAGGTAGACATTTACAAGGTATATTATCACTAATAGAAGTAAATTATCTTCCACTACAACAAGAAATCCCTCCCCCAAAGAAATAAAGACCTTTTAAGTAGAAAACACAGGTAGGTTGTGCTCCAATTTAAATTATTTACCAAAACACGCCCAAAGACAATACTATTAGATACTATACTATACTATACTAGAGAATACAAAGTACATTCATAACAATTATAAAACATCGGATCATATCCCAAACTTAAGATTAGAGCGTGATAATACACTTACAGTCACAGGATATTTCCCAGAACCACCGATCAACGGAAATACGAGAAATCACGCATTACTAAAAAGCTGGACTAATCGCCGGAATAAATAAACAGCTTAGACCACATAACTGAGAGTTCAGCTGTCATTCAATTCACTAATGGAGCACACCCAAGGAAAACAAGCCACACGAAGGGGCAAAAGGCAAAACATACAAAAGATAAACACTTTTAGCAAACGGCTACTTGCTAACCGCCCGTACCTGTAGCTACTAGTGATGGGTCGGTCTTGAACGATTCGTTCATTTTGAATGAATCTTTAATGAGACTCGAGAAGAGCGAGTCGTCTCGGGGAGTGATTCGTTCAATCGCGCATGCGCAACACATCAATTTTATCCTACGC
>JAOTRN010000001.1:2062681-2076205 GCA_028566695.1 Bagroides melapterus
GGCAAGAGGACTAACTGATCTGTGGCAAGAGGACTAACTGATCTGTGGCAGCAGGACTAACAGACCTGTGGCAGCAGGACTAACTGATCTGTGGCAAGAGGACTAACTGATCTGTGGCAAGAGGACTAACTGATCTGTGGCAGCAGGACTAACAGACCTGTGGCAGCAGAACTAACTGATCGGTAGCATCAGAACTAACTGATCTGTGGCAGCAGAACTTACTGACCTGTGGCAGCAGGACTAACTGACGTGTGATAACAGGACTAACTGACCTGTGGCAGCGGAACTAACTGGTCTGTGGCAGCAGAACTAACTGACCTGTGGCAGCAGGACTAACTGATCTGTGGCAATAGGACTACCTGATCTGTGGCAGCAGGACTAACTGATCTGTGGCAGCAGGACTAACTGATCTGTGGGTTAGGGTTAGGGTTAGGGTTAAGACTAACTGGTCGGTGGCAGCAGAACTAGCTGACCTGTGGCAGCAGGACTAACTGACCTGTGGCAGCGGTCTGTGGCAGCAGAACTAGATGACCTTTGGCAGCAGGACTAACTGATCTGTGGCAATAGGACTACCTGATCTGTGGGTTAGTGTTAGGGTTAGGGTTAAGACTAACTGGACTGGACAGGACTAACTGACCTGTGGCAGCAGGATTAACTGAACAGTGGCAGCAGAGCTAATTGAATATTGACAGCAGGACTAAGTATATAGTGGAAGCGGCACTAACTGAATATCAACAACCACATATTGAACAGTGACAGAGGAAGAGAACAGAAAAAGTGTCATGAATAGTGACTGCATCAGCACTAAATGATCTGTGTCAGCCTCATGCTATGTGGACATTCCTTGTCAACTGTAAAATGTTAACAATTCTGAGCACTGACTTCTTTTCATAATTGTCAACATTACAGCAGTGCCTAATGCCATCATTGACATTTACTTGTATGGCTGCACAGAGTGTTCATATGCATTGTCTTGTATAGTAGCATATCATGTGATGGAATTATTACTGTCATTTCAAGAGGTCAAGTCATGTATAGTGACCAGTAGATGACAAACATTCTCTTGTTGAACAGTGTGAACTCAGCTTTATAAACTTGGCATCTTTTGGCCTTAACTAACTCATCTGTGACAGACATAAATTCATGAGTAATGGTGACTTTCATGATCTTGTGTGAAATTATTTACTTTGGCCTATGAGATGGACTTATATCCAGGAATTTTGCACCCACACAAATTTTCCTCCAATACTTAAACAGTGTAACGTCAGCAGCTATCCATCTAGTTTAGACAGAGAACTGGCATTTGTGGTGATATTCCATAATAACTGAACAGGTTCTCTGTTGTAGGTAGAATAAGATGTTAATGTTATGAATTGTAGTTATAGCTTATCACTATTTAAGTGGGAGGTGGTTCTGTGTTTGATTACTATTAAAAATATAATCATTCATTTTCTTTGCACGATTTGACAAGATCAAATGTCTTCGCATGCAATTTCAGTTGTTTAAATACACATACAACATTAGAATTTAATGCCATGATTCCAGCTCCACGTATGCAAAATCCAGTAACACCTTTCATTTCACTTGATTGGGTACAGGTTGGTTTATATGATCAAGATAGAGCCAAAATTCTTACATATTTAAAGGGCTAAGTTTTTTAAATTTTGATTGTAATTTTGTACACAAGTTGTCAGATTTGCTCAGATCCTGTTGCAAGATATTTGTACCTGGTCGAGACTCAAGCTGGTCTGCAGGCAGCTGTGTCCCAGTCCTTCCATCCAGAAAGGAGTCTACAAACTGACAGTGGTCCTCTCCATGGCCTGTCTGGTCCCCAATATTGTAGAATTTACCTGAATAGAGTTTGTGAGTTGTTAGCTACAGCTTACCTAACATTCATCAATTTTCTGTCAGTCTACAAGGTGCAAAGTTAACAAATACATTTCTGCAGTATTGAACCTCAAGACCTAGCATTTTTCAACAATGATTCCAGTGATCTATTCTAATCTTCTTCCTCCAAAATTTTATTATAGCCCGGATCTTTAGATCTATCTGTCAGCATATCTATCACCCTGAAGACTTTACATCCAACAATAATAATACTCCAACTAGATCAGATTGGCCAGCTGGATCAAATTAGATTTGGAACTAATCCCTGACACGTCGTAGACCCCCAGGAGCAAAGTTATGCATATCTAGTGTTGAACTCTCCTAATATAAATATCTTAGAAACTATTTTTGGAGAACTGACCATTAAGAGTGTCGCTTAGGTAGATCTTATATCGAAGTGAGTTGCAGAGCTGGATGCCGACAAACTTGCGATACCATGTTCTCTTAACATACTGCTTGCCGTTGCACTCCGAGTATGCGTCCGTCTTAAATGGGAACTGGGTCCAGATAGCGTCCTTACCTGAGAGCCAGAGAAAGAACCAACTGTTTAATGGATGTAACTGCATTTTGTTCACTTGTACTGCTATTGTATTTATTGCAACAAAGAAGAGAATACATTTGTCAGTAGTTCCAAACCTTAAAAGATCCCATAAAGGTACAATGTAGAAACTTGGGTTAATCTGTTGGGTACTAAGGTACTATGTAGAAACTATGTAGAAAGGCAGCCTTTAGAGTTTAATAAAGCAAGTATTTTAAAGAGTTAGAAGGTGAACAGTTTTTGTAAAAGAGACACGTTATACAAAAAATTATTCAATAAACCATTATAAAACATCTGTATTCTAGAAACCTGTTTTCTGTAGCAGAAGGCACAATGATTTTTTTTGAAGAGTTTGTCACAGTGGAACCGATGCGCTTTCATTTCTACACTGGGTTCTGTATGTTCTGGAGTAAGGTCTCGCTGTTGTCATGTGGGTCCTTTGGCATGTTAGAGCGGGGATTTATTTGTTCTAGAGTCAGACGTTTTTCAGGTTAGATGAGGGCAAAATTTAGTTCTCACATGCTTTCAAATGTTTTGCCTGGATAAGAGACCCATTTTAAAGGAAGAATGTGTTTTTGTTTGAAGTGAGTTTCCAGAGACTTTTTGAACGTTTTCTGTTCTCTCTCAATCTCTCTTCACATTGAATTGTGCTCCAGAGACTTACCTGAAACGTACTCGCTCACTCTGGGATCCGCTGCAGAACACGAAAAAAACAAAGAAAAATAGATGAGATATTTGCAATCATTGGTTCATGTGAAAACAACCACATAGCCCAAGTCATCAAAATGATGTGTAGGTGATAGGAGAGTTAGCAAGACTACCGCTCCAGCTCCATGTTGGCTAAACAGAGGTGGGCAGAGTGCCTCAGGTATTAAACTAAAATAAATTCCATCTACCATAAAGCAGCGAGTGTTTTTTTTTCCAAATAATCTTTGAATCTTTCTGCTGAGAACAGATCCACTGGCATGGACAAGTGTACAAAGATTTGCAAAGCTTTAGGAGACAATGATTCAGTTGCAGGAAGGGCTGAAGGTAAAAAATACTCATGTCTTGATGAAGTTTCTTTCAACATCCTATTTCACATAGGCACACCCAATTACTGTTTATCCCTCTCTTTTAGTCTCTAGCTGGCACGGATAGTTCTTCTCTCCTCTCTTCCATTACCTCCCCTCCCTAATTCTTTTTTTCCTTCTCGCAGAACCAAGAGCTAGAGTTGCTCTGGTGGTTGCAATAATTGCATTAGCTCAATGAAAAATATTGTATTGCAAACTAACATAATGTAACACATACTTATTGTAGCATAACGTAACATAATATACTATTGTGTTATAACATACATCATCTAACTATCCACATATTTGCTCTGTCTTTATGGATTTTGTTTTTTTTATCTTGCATGTCCATTTAATCCAAAAAATCTGTGCTGTGATTGTGCCGGGTTTCAGTATTGGTACCGAATGTGGTAATGTGGTATCTCTTTTTTAGTACTTTTTCTACATTTACTTTTGCTTTGTTCATAGCTTGATTTGTTTTTAGGGTGTAAGCAGTGCATTGCATAGTTTATACACATACCTGATTCTGTGTTAAAGGTCACTGGGTCGCTGGGTGGCCCCTCACCCAGTTCGTTCTTTGGCTTCACTTTGAACTCATAACTATGTGGTAAGATGAACAGAAATGTTATAAGGAATAATAGATGAGCAAATATAATGTGTAAATGGATATGCCCTGCTTGTGTCCAAGCACTTT
Organism: Bagroides melapterus; assembly: GCA_028566695.1. Lineage (NCBI taxonomy): Eukaryota > Metazoa > Chordata > Actinopteri > Siluriformes > Bagridae > Bagroides > Bagroides melapterus. Next base: position 2,066,853 of record JAOTRN010000001.1, read on the forward strand.
ATCTCAAGAGCCCTACTTCCTCCAGAACTGTAAGTTCACTTGATCTGTTTTTATTAAACTGGATAATAACATATAGCGTCTAATCTCAGTGAAATGGGCTGGGCTTTCTCCCCATCCACAGAGCTGTGATATTTGATCCATGTACTCGGCAGATGGCAAGGCCTCTTTAATAGCAACTCCATGTGTGAGGCGCTGATGATCTCCACACACACACACACACCAAGTCCCAGGTTTTATGGAGACTTGCTTAATACTCTCTCAGTGCTGTGTTCAGCCTCATTATTGCTCATATTGGCCATAACTCTGCATATCTGTCATTCCTTAGCCTAGTGTTCAAGGTATTATTTTCTCAATTATGACAGTTTGTGTGTGTGTGTGTGTGTGTGTGTGTGTGTGTGTGTGTGTGTGTGTGTGTGTGTGTGTGCCATGAGCATACCTGGACTCAGGTTTGAGGTTCTCCACAGCTGTGTGTGTTTGGTTGGTGGTCAGGATGGAGACCTTTTCTCCATCAGGTCCTTTTGTGGTGGAGATGACTTCATACTCTGTTGACAAAAGACATTAAACACATTCCTTGACTGTACTAAACATATACATTTAAAACAAATATTTAAAAAAAAATTCAAACAATTTACATAAATCATGAAAAATATTCAAGTGGTATGTTGAATTTTAAGAACTATAAATAAAAAAAGCCATATAATATGTCGGTTTTTATACAACATTCACAGAAGCATAATAAGAAAAACATGGACCACTGGCTGAGCTCTGACTGATTCTAGGAATTTACAGATAAATAAATTTGCCTTAAATAAAAAAAAAAAGGACTTGAGATGGGTTATACTGCTTCAGAAGGTCAGCAAGATCAGGTATTTAGAGCTTTATGTATCATTAGCAAAGTTTATAGTTCATATGAAACGTCAAAGGCAGCTAATGGAAATGGAATAAAAAACTGTAGGTATGTGATCAGACTCAGTTTTATCTAGCTAAGAATGACATTTTCATAATTCCCAAATGAGCGAAAGCTTAATTAAAGAGGCAGGAAGTTAGAAGTACATGGAGGGAAGTTGTTTTGAAGTCGACTTCATAACACAATACTCATCCTTTATAAATGGTGAGAAACGTTTCTGTTCACTTACCTGTTGTTTCGTTGTCGGTTTTATCCCAATCGAGGATGACGAATGAGGGACAACCTTCTACTGTGACCACGGTAAGGTTAGATGGAGCTGAACGAGGAGGACCGGTCACTGTGGTGTCCCCTCCTTCTTCTGCTGGGAAGTAGCTCAGTGATGTAGTGATGGAGCACGGTTCATCTGGTTTCTTATCCGTTTTATACACCACGTGAGGAGCTGCGACAACAGACACCTGGTTCAAATCTCCAATGCTGATATTTTTAACATGACCAAGACCTTAAGTGTCTCCTGTTAGATCTCATTCATCAGTACAGAGCACTAAAAACATTTCTTTACCAACGAATCGCTCTTTGCCCATGGCGTCGATTTTGGATGCTGGAATAGAGCTGAAGGAAGATGAGTTCTCCCATGTTTCAAAACGAGTTTCTGTGAAATCATGTGATGAAATCAATTCAGCAATTCAATAAATTATACATAAAATATAAAAAAAAAACATTCACAACTTTCTTAAACTACTCATCTTTTTACCGGTCACTGGGGAAGCGGTTGTTCTGGGTTTGACTGGTTTGGCGGTCACAAGGGGCACTTTTGGCTTTAGGATAGATGATTTGTCCTGCTGCAGGTCAATTGACTTGTCTGGTAATAAAAAAATGCAGTTTGTTACTTTAACTATAACAATAACAGAAATGAGATCAATTGAAATGTTTCCTGTAACACTAACATTCTGTATTTCTCTGTTTTAATATAGTAGAATTTGGCATGTTAACCTCTAGTGAAGATATCGCAAATTCACAAAAAGTACAACAAGAATTTGAACTAATAATAATGATCCCTAGTGTTTTGCAGAGAAAATACACCATTTAAGACTTATGTTTACTTTCCATGGAGGTTGCCAATATTTCTGCAGAGCTAAATACTGTTTTATTATTAAACAGGATTGTAAAGGACTGGAGACTTAGTGCAGTGCTGAGTTTTACAGGGATATGTGAGGTGAAAATGAGCAAATCGTCTTTATAATTCACTTTTTTACTTGTGGTTCTTTAAAGAAATCTCTGCTGCAGCAAGTTAGTATACATTTACAATAATGTTTTGAGCGGAGTTCGAGTGGTATTCAATGTTAAAATTCGGTAAGGATATATTAAAAAGCTAAATGTTAACCACTGACAAAATACTCACCGATTCCACTGGGATTGCCAACCAGGTTGGGCTTTTTATTGATGGGGAAAGAAGGTCGAGCAGAACCTAAAGAACAAAATCAAGCTGTTATTATAAAAAAAAAAAATCAACATGGAAGACAGTCGACCCAGATCCAGGTAATGAGTCCAATCTTTCATACATTAACAGGTGTTTGAATGGTGGTGTCAAAATTGGGCTTTGGATTTCCTGCATTTCTATTTTACCTCCACAATGAAAAAAACCCAAAAAAACAAGAAAAAACAGTGGACTGCTGTGGATACCTTAATTCAAACAAACAAAAAAAAAGCTGATCATTTCCTCAAGTGTTTAATTCCTCTTATTCCTTTAAATCTCCACTGGGGTTTAGCAATGATTGTAGTTACTGCTCAGTTTTGAAGGCTTTGCAGTGTCAGAAAACCCGTTAAAGTGAATGTTAGATATGGACTCACCATATCCACAATTGCATATGCATTTTAACCCCTGTCATGGTGTACAAGTCCCTCTGAACGAGCTGTTGCTATAGAAAATAAATTTTTAAAGGTGCAACACCTTCTGACCAATCGGAATCCACCAGCGTTGTTGCATACAATGAAATTACAAACTGGAGAAACATAACAATAAAGTTGTGTTTAATAAACAAAATCCTTATAATATATAACCTTTAGGGGTTTAGATGAGAAGGCACTTTACACTTCACTTTACGTTACAGCTGTTCAATTCCAAATTAGACTTTGCTGATGGATGTGTTTGGAGGCAGATATTTAACATTCAGAGGAATCAGTCCAACTCTTTTAGAGAATCAACTAACACCCGATGGTTTAAAGGTTTAAAATGTATATCAAAAATGAAATAATTCGTAACAGAAGACCAACAGCAACATGTCTTCACCCAGAACAATCCAGTCTGGAAACTCTTATGAACAGTCTTTGAGTTTCAAAAGTTCAGAATGCTTTGTTTTCTCAATCTCTTATGACTAGTCGTAGTTGAGCAGTTGTAGAGTTAAGACATCTCATTTACACAGAAAACGTCAGCTGGTGTTTGACTTTGCAGAATTGATCTAGCAGACCTTGTCAAATAAATGAGACAAGCTGAAAATTAAACAATGTTAAACAACGGTAAATTAGATTTAAGTGGAAAAAGAAAGACTGACAAGCTTTAATTCCAAGTGAAAACTAAACACTGTTGGTTTAGTAGAAACCTTCCCTTTTTTGTTCAGAACTTCTGTTCCTACAATGTAGCATACGAGGAAAACAAAGCCTAAAGCAAACTGGCTTGCTGTAATGGACTCTAGTGTGGAAAATTTGTTCAATCTGTTTCAGAAGCAGCAATAAAATCACTTGCTTTTTAACAGAGTCCAGCTCCTAGCATCTTGTGGCGAAAAAAGAAGAAAAAAAAAACGGTACAAAAAAAAAGTCAGGCACAAATCAAGCTAAAACTTCATTTTCCTAAAATAAAGCTGAAGACCAGCTGACACCATACATCCATGAGGAAAGTATTTTCAAAAGACTCCAAAGAGCCGGCCCGATGGTTTTGGACAGACGTGTGTGGGTATCATGCATCTGGTGGTAAATTGAGGGCGACCAGGACGGATTGCAAACGAATTTGTCTGGGCCTTTACTGTAGAATGTTTCTTAGCAGAGCGACTGGTCTCACCAAGACAAACCACAGAAACCCGAAATTGTTTTAATAAAATGGTCTAGTCCTCACTAATATTGGTGAATTGGTGAATTCATGCTTGAAGGCACCTTCGAATTTAAAGGTTCTTTGTGTGTTCTCTTGGGTTTCCAGAACATGTAGGTGGATTGGCTACATGAAATGACACGCCTAGGTGTGAATGAGTCTGCTCACGATGTCCTGTGATGAACTGGTGAGGCATCGAAGGTGTATTCCTACCTAACACCAGAAGAAAGTCTTAGGGAAGATGAATTCATTTGTATAATGCTGTGTTATGTTTAGTCTAAAGGTCATGTGTTTCATTGTGGACTGAAATCCCATGTACAGAGATTTGCCAAGTATTCGACTCCCACTCCCATGTAACTCAAGCACTATTTATCTAACTAATTGCATCCCTGGAACAAATGTCCAAATTTTTGTTTGAAACAGATTACAATATTACACAGTAGAACAAGACGATATACGACACATTGAAGCTCATGAACACCACATGGTAGTCATGCAGCTACACATGCATACAATATATTTGAAACAAGAGCATGAAGAACCTTACATTTCTACAGAGGACAGAATTCCCAGCGTAGTTGCTAAAACAAAACCCGTGCATAGGTGCCAACATCTGAAATTTATTTGGGATGCTCAGTGAGTACTGGTAACGATGTACAATTTCATAAACAATGCCCAAGTTACAGAAAGTATGCACAGCATGATACATTATTTAAAAAAAAAAGTAAGAGGTTTATTTTACCAAAATTTGCTAGTATGTGGTTTGGGATGCAAGTTTTAAAGTTTTCAATCATAGGTGAGTGAGTACACTCACACACTCGATGTAAAATTAGTATTTAAATAGGCCAAAACATAGGATTTTATAAACCTGAAATACCACAGAGCATCCACAGAGCTGGCACCTATGCCCAATGGTGTTTTATAACTGCAGATAATCAAGTTGAAGAAAATCCAGTGGCCATTATTGCTAATTCCTCAAAGGATTAGAATCCATGGGACAGAGAACCACATGGTAACATCACAACAATGACCACAACAACAGCCGTACCATGAAGCATTTGCATCTGAAGCTTGCAAGGAAAAAAAACACCAACACTGAGTCAAGGACATATAAGAAACATGAAAGGCTGGCGAGCAAATGGGCTTAAGACACTTGAATGGACAGAGATAAGAAAAACGATGGGTAAAGACACCAGCATAGGGAAATGCGGGTTAATGTTGGCTGACAAAACACAGGGACAGATGAGGGGTCGGCTCAGTTTACCCATTCTGGCTCTGGACCACATGACTGGTTTGGGGAAAGACAATCCTTTATGATGTTGTCCGTTCACTGTTGGAGGGAAAAGAATGGGATGTTATGCAGAAACAGCACAAACACACTGGGTCTTGGGCAGAACTCTTGTTAGCATGAGCAACCTCAGGGAACTGAGGCTGGAGCTGGGGACTTAAATAAGAAACAAAAGGTGGCCTGGAGAGAAAAGGAATCGTACAGATGGCAGGCAGGCAGTTGATCTATACCCGTCACTCTAAATCACACACACTTGCCCTCTGTGTAAAATTGTCAGGGAAAAGGCAAGCGTGACGGCCAGTCTGCACACACACCACATGTTGCAGAGTGAAAAAAGAATTGGCTAGGAGGCAGTATTCATCACTTCCAGCCTTTCACACTGCTGCACTGGTTTAATATTTCCCCTCGTTCACTTCATTCAACTCATCATGACTTCATTACACTAATTAGTAGAAATACACTGATCCCGATACTAGAGCTGATTTACTTGTACTGTTTGCTCTGATGCAAGCATCCGATCCTATGTGACATGAGCCTGAGTGTACAACATCATGTTACTGAACAGATGACAGGAAACGACAGCGATCCTGGATGTGATAACAGTTAAGCAGGCTGCAAACTTCGCTCTGTGAATAATGTCAAGAGGAGGAAGTGAAGCAGCTTCCTACAATACAAATGACCTTATAAACCATTAAACACCGCACAAGAGGTTCATCACTAAGTGTGTACTCTGTCTAGGTGAGAAAAAAAAGTGTCTATGACAAGGTGAATGAAAATAACAGCTCATAGTCAGGTTCTTGACAATCAGCTGCTAATGGTCATTGATGACAAGGATTCTGGTATAATAACACGCAAAAAAAGTACTTTATTTCATCCAGGAGCTAAAGCCAATGAAAAAGGACAGTTCTGGTCTGAAAGAATGCTAAAGCTAGAGAGAGTGAGAGAGCGAAGCTGAAAGGAAGGAGCAAGACATTAATATGGTACAAAGGGGTTAGAGTGGTTCCTTTACCCCCATATCTTCTGGATGAGGCGTTGGTCCTGGGGAAAGAAGGGGGCCGCATGCCGTTATAGAAGGGATAGAAAGGACTTCTGCCCATAGTTGTCTGGTTCCTGCTGCTCACTGCTACGACTGAATCGAAGGGTTTGGGTGGAACTGACAAGCTTGGGACGTTCAGAATATTTTTACCTGGATAAAAAAAAATACAACAGCACCTCTGGTTACCGTGTGTATAGGAGCTATGAAAGGAAAAGATCTATCAATAAAATCTAGGTCAAACAATTAGCTTGTCCCATTAGGCAAACCATTAAAGCTTCTGACCTTATAACAAAGGGTTTCTATCAGAAGGAGTTCCAAGTAGAATCTGTTTTTATAGATTAGTTTAGTGAGGCATTTCAAATTCATTAAATTGGTGATGAAGCAGTTGTCGGATAATTAAAGGTTTTTACCCTCTGAAAAGGAAACACTTTGTTGTCAGGTCTTTAAATGACAAATCAAGAATTCAAACAATTTCACTTCCTAAAATGATGAGTGAGATAATTTCATTGGTCTCATCCTTTGAACAATGGAAACAATGGAGCTAGAGCAACTGTCAAAGCATATAGCATTAATGAAGAACTCAATTATGCTATGTGCTAAAGGTGTATTTTTTAAGTGTTGATACCTTATAAGATCCTCCTATTTAGCTAAGAAAATAATGGAATTTCATACTTTTGGCTTTTGCTGAAGGTTAAATCATTTGTACAATGATGCTTCAATATGTAGATGTAAATGTGTAGTAAGGTGCATTTGGTGCCTTTCCTGTGGAAGCAAGACACAGTGAATTTAAGTGAAGTGAAGTGAAGTGAGACTCCTTGAAAATAGATTAGAAATAGCTGTGAGGTCACATATTAGTCCTGGCAAGCTACTGTGGACCTCTCAGACAGTCACTTGGGTAGAAGCCATTTATCTGACAAAAAAGAAATCAGCAGGAAGATTACTGCAGTGAGGTCTGCCCTCTACTTGTTATTGTTACTGGCTGTTTCTCTGAAGGTTTTATCTGTTTTTCGAGGATGAAATAAAGGGATTAAAGGATGTAGATTTTTTTTTAAATCCAAAAACAATGATCACTGGAGAGTCACCAATGGGGCATTCTGTAAACCACTGAACAAAGTTCTATGTAATTGGAAATCTAAATCTAAGTACAATAAAGTTGCTTCCAGCTGATAGTTTGGTCCAATCCAGTTCAGAACAAAAAGCAACACTGCAAAAAACACTGTAAATGTTGTAAAGTGAATGAGACAGCACACCTGCAATTTAACCATTAGCGTTAGAAAAAAAAACAACTAAAAGGTTAATTACCAGAATTACCAGATGAACTATAAGTCTTGGGAGTGGCACTTGGTGCCTTGGTTTGGGAGAGGCCATGTCGTTGGTCACCTTTTGAAGGGATCAGAGGGGAGACAGCGGTTGTCTGGTGGGGGGGTTGAGTGGACAGGAGATATGTGAAACTGAGAGAAATCCCTCCGGCTTGAGAAGAGCTGTTTCTGCCAAGGCTGTCTGGGTCTGTTTCAAAAGAAATGGAGCAAACCAGCTTTGACTATTGAGACCACTACCTCAAGTAGTCCATATGGATTAGTTTTTTTGTTTGTTTGTCTATCCCACCCTGCTATCCTGTCACTATACTTTACACTTGAGTATTCAAATCAACTCCATCAATTCCAGATGGCACTGGTGTTCAAATATCTGTCAAGGCAACATCCCCTCTTCCTATTATCCTGTAGAATTTGGACCACTGTTTTTTATAAGCTCATGGTCTCATCAGCTAGCTGGTTTGAGTGAGAAGAGAGAAAGAGAGCCTATTGTTAAATCCTGAGTCTGGGAGACAGAGAGAGCTATGAAAGGCCTCCCGATCACTGCCTTTCCCTGCTGATACTGGAAGAAAATGTAGTGGTTTTTGGGCATGCATGGATATCATGCAGACTGAACCATGGCCAGCAGCTGAAATGCAGCGTAAAGAATTTGTTCTCTGTGGAATGTGGAAGATGAATCAGTGTATAATTAGGATGTAATCTGAAGTTCTTTGAACCTCCATAAAAAAATCAGCAGCATTTTGTGCAAAGATTACAGTTGGATGGATGGATGGATGGATGGATGGAATGATGGATGGAAGGATGGATGGATGATAAGCTTTTGCATAATATCTTGGCTGGATGATGATCACAAGGTGAAGTGCTCAAACCCCTTTACATTCAAGAATGGACATTTTGCAAGATCAAGACAGCATGCAAACCAGTATGCATTCCTCTGCATTGCAATCTGGAAAAAAACTTACTCCAACCAGGAATACTCCACTCCAAGGAATCAGGACTTTCTAGCTCTTCAGTGGTTCATATCATGCCAACATGCAGCCAATCTCAGACTCTGCCCAACCCACACTTGCTTCCCTTCCCCATCTCAGCAGCAAGAGTGAGTGCAAAGCTGATTGACTGCAAAAATAAAAGGCTTTCTATTTTACCCAGTGTTAGCTGAGGTTGTTTGGGCTCATTAGACCCAGGGGCAAGTGCGGTTTCCTGCCCAACCAGAGGAGGTGCTGTGGGAAAAATGCAATGTTTCATAACTGGGGATTGACACAAATGAAGGTTCTTTGGTTTTCATGACTGCAATATATGTCAGAAGACAGTGAGTTAGAGAGCAAAGTTAGAAGAGAAATATAGGTAAAGAATGGAAAATTACCTAAAGATGTCTTGGGAGCTCCAGGAAGAGCAGGATTTGTGTGAAGAGGTGAGGATCTTGGCTGGGTCTTGTTGTGCAGAGCTAATAGAACAGAATTAGTTAGATAGATTGGATGGATGGATGGATGGATGGATAGATCGATGGATATAGTGACAGACAAACAGACACTACTACACTAGACTATCTACAGAGAGATAGGCCAATAGGTAGTAAGGAGAGTAGGAAGGTAGGCAGAAACAGTCTTATGAATGAATGAATGAATGAATGGATTTATGGATGGATGGGTGGGTGACAGACAGACAGACAGATAGATAGATAGATAGATAGATAGATAGATAGATAGATAGATAGATAGATAGATAGATAG
>JAOTRN010000001.1:2084649-2098352 GCA_028566695.1 Bagroides melapterus
ACACACACACACACATACACACATTTTCATGCTCATGTGTGTTAAACATAGCAACCTTGGCTCAGTCTGTACATTTTCTTCTTTATTACTCTAAACTGCGCTCTTACACTCACCGCTCTATTAAAGCAACAGCAGATTTTTACACACTTTTATTTTCTGCCTGCGCCTTGCACTTGAGCCAACACACACATCTGGATGCAGGATGTGTTGGCTCAGCAAAAATGCACCTTTATTCCATTTTTATCGCATTCGCCAAATAAAAACAAAGCTGCACATCTTACACATCACATACTTCTTACAGTCTCTGAACCCTAGAGCGGGTAGTCGTGCAAAATAGTGCAACAACACGCTCTGTAAATGCACCTGCAAGAACCAGAGATGTGATGCTTTATGCATTATTTTATTGCACATACTGGTTTTTAAGAAAATGACACATGCATCAATGCTGACTGTTTACGATACCCATTAGGAGTTTCCCAGAGTGCACTTGTGCATTTGTGCTGAAAATTAGACAAAATGTTTAGAAAATTGACCCAAGTGCACTTGCCTCTGATTCTCCTTGGAGAAGAATCTGAGAGGTGTAGAATCCCGGCGATGGAGAGCAGGAGGATGCAGCGGAGGAGTCCTGGCACGGACATGGTGCTTTGAACACAGGTGAAACACAATTCACTTAGGAAAAAAAACAAACAACAACAACAACCCTTCTTCCACTCTTCCAAGTGTTGAAGACTCTGGAGGTGCTCAGCTCACAGACTGGAGGACCTCGAGCATGTCCGTCGTAATCTATAGTGACCCGGTGGAGGGAGGAGAACAATGATGTCACAGCACACACACGGAGACATGCTTGGACACACCCACACACACTTTTACACACACACTGAAGAGAGAAAGGGGTATGGCTTTAATTTTCCCTCTCTGTCCCTCACATGCTGGCTTTTTTTTTCTTCTTCTTTTGTTTCAGTAAGAGTGCGAAAACAAGCAGCTGGTTGGGGCAGCAAGAGTGAGAGAAGGGAGACAGTGAGGGAGAAATGGGAACATTGTCCCACTGAGCATCAGTCATGCAGAGAGGAAGATGTCATCAACATATTTATCAATATGTCACATATCAAACAGCATCCAAGACACAAATGTCAGCTCTTATTTTACACCAATAATATTTATCACCAATTTTTCATATAATTGGGTCACATGGGAAAGATCTGGGGGAAAAGTAAACAGCGGTTCTGCATGTTTGCTTGGCCCCCTTTTATTTTGGTAGATGGAAACACACTATATTCTTCTTTTGCTGACTTCAGAAGTTGTGAAACATTTGGATGAAATCATATTTGGAAGAGGAAAGAAGTAGGGGAACGCTTCTCGGGAACTTGGCATCACATGGAACAGGAAGAGATGAAGATGGGGAACCACCCATGCAAGTTACAATGAGGAAACACCGACTCAAAGCCAAGATCAGGCTGATTCGTGAGTCATACAGGCCAAAGCTTTTGCCAGAGATGCAACAGTCATAAAACCTCCCCAAAAGTCCCCATGCTTCATACAAAATATCTGTTCAAAGAGAAAGCAAAAACTGAAAAAAGGACAATCTAGGAAAAAATACAAAAGTACGTTAGGTTCCTATGGTGTCCATCACATGTTGATGGGAAAAGATGAGTCAGATTGTGCAATCGTGCAAAGGGCAGCAGTCGACTCACAGAACTAGGGTCCCTGGTTTGGGTTACTGTCTCTGTGCATGTTCTCCTGTATCCATGTGGTTTCCTCTGGGTTCTCCAGTTTCCTCCCACCTCCTGCATGCCAGTAGATACATTTGCAAATTGCCCCAGTTACAAAAGAGTGTTCCTAAGATAGGCACCAGATCCACCATCAACAGGTAAAGGATTGAGGGGTTACTCAGTATAATTGAATTGCCCAGGAGTGCAAGAGTTGTTCAAGAGACCTGCGTACAAAAAATGTGTGGCATATCTCTGGGATTGATAAGGTCTCAGTGATGAACTCAGAAAGCAGTGGAAGGGCAGCAGGGTTGAGTTTTAACTGTAGTGGGAGATCAACTCTCAGTTTTGTTGTTGGTGAACCTTGGTTACTTCTTCCCTGATGTCTAAACCTGACACAACATGGTGGATCATTCTTGCCTCAGACTTTGTGGCAGCAGTTTGCAGAAGGCATTTTTAGAGTTGAAGCACAAAGCTCTTTTCATAAAGTTCTAGGGGCAGAGTGGAAGAACTTCACTGGCCTGCACAGAGCTCTGACCTCAACCCCTGTCAAACCTTTTAGATGACTTCGAGTGCCATTTGTGAGCCAGATGTAATTGCCCAACATCAGTTTTTAAGTCACTAATGCTCTTGAGACTAAATGGAATTGAGCTTTGGCAGCAACTTTTCAACATCTATTGGAAAGCCTTCACAAAAGAGTGTTTTTTTCAACTGTATCAAGGGTACAATTCCCTATTTTAATGCCCTGATTTTAGACATTGGGCAAGAAAGCTATCCAGATGCTTTGTGTATCACTGAGACTGCACTGGGCATATTTAGCTGGTACATATTTTAGTATGTGTGGCAATTTCTTGAAATAAAGTAGTCAGGCCAGTTAAAGCAATTTCTCATGGCTTTAGGAACATTTTCAGCTTATACGGGAACAAAGCCCATCGTGTTTGAAGGAGGAGGGTTGACCATATTGTTCCACTTGCCCCATTACTCCTAGTTCCATATCAACTCAAGCGAAATTTCTTCAACAATTATTAACTGAGAACATAATAACTGAATAGGTAGGGGTGCAGCCTAATGGTCACAGGTTCGGTTGTGGGCTTGGGTTACTCTCAGATGAGGCCCTGTTACTATAAAACTACTATTATATTTCCACCAGTTTGACGTACACTGTACATGACCATAGCAAATGTCTTCGTAACTTGATAAATTAGGGCTCAGGATAAATGTTTAAGTTCAAGATAAAAGTGCTGGAATGGGATCACTTTAGCCTTTGTTATATGGCAGGAAAAAATGGCGCCAGGTCAGTATTCGTTCTGCAAGATCCCGTATGTATCATGTATCTCAAAACAAGACTGGAGGAAGATGGTGAATGAGTTTAGCTACTCTTCTCTGAGATGTCATTCAGTAGCCTTTCTTTTTCTTCATTCATCCAAAGCAGCTCTTCCATCAGGCCTCAGGTTATTCTTAGAATCCTCACTTGCTTCAGGGTAGAGGATAGTACTCACAGGACACGGTGCACTCATAAATCATGAAACTCTTGTAAATCCAGAGAAATGTGAATTGTCGTCTTCTTCATACGTATCAACTCCCATGGGTTTGTTTTTTTATTCACACAAGGTACAGCTTGCAGTTTTACAAGTTCTTCAACAGATGAGTGTGTGTGTGCCTTAGACGAGTAGAACAGGCAACAGTGTATGCTTGTAAGCAACAGGACAAGCCAAGATGAGAACAAGGGGCGTAGATCTGATAGAGTGTCTTGTGAACATTCAGAGCACACACAGTGTGTGTGTCAAACATCAGCACCTGCAAGACATCACGATGATGAGGGCTGAAACCATTGTTTTGGGTTTGTGTGGTGTTTTGATGAAAGAACAAAAGGTAGACAGATGCTGGAATCATAAAATAATTTCTTACTGGTCTATATCTTCATCTCATTTCACAACAGTACCACTGTCCTTCAGCTCAGGCCACTGAGATGATGCGGAGAGGAACCGAATGAAGGGAAACTGCAGTTTAATACTAAACCTGTTGACAGTCCTTCACACACCGGCTGGTTTAAATGCCATATTCCGTTAGCTCACAGTAAGGTGGTATTTCTGGTTCCCTTAGATCACCCTCTTCCTTCCTCTCTGTCTTGGCTTGGAGTTTGTATCAGCCAGCTGGACTGCAAATTTATTATCGCTCTCTCTGTAACTCACCGTTTTTTTGCAGACTGGAGCTGCAGGCTGTACCTTTCTTGAGTACAAACAAACTCAGATATAAATCTAAGCTCATTCAGCCGCTTAAGAAAACCTAATGTAATCTGTCAAACATGACTTCATTACAAAAACAGATTGTTCCTTTCAGGGCTGTAATGGAATATAGGTAGCACTGTTGTGTAAACTGCTGCTATGTGTTACATCTTGCGAAGGCAGTATTCTGAGTAAGGAGGGGAAAAAAATACGTTTTTATAGGAAATTAATCAACAACATGGTAGTGTGACAGAGGTATGGCTATTGACAATCAAAATCCAGAATTCAGCAGTGTTTTGGCAATGTGCAGTAGCTTTACCTTTAACCTAAACAACAGCCCCTGATGATGGACTCAGAATCCATTTTCAAAATTGTGCTAGACCCATAACGAGGAAGTACATTAGGATGACGAGCGTGAAGAGAAGAAGCATTGTCAGCACCATCTGTAATACATTTCACACACATATTAACCCCCCGACTCAAATAGCCCTAAATTACCCCAGTTCACACTTTCTACCTCTCTGTCCGCTCTCAGACTGTCTGATTTATGATTAGCCGCACCACACACCATTATTTGCTTCTTTTCTCTCTTTGTCTTGCTACCATTAAAAATGATCTTTTCTGAGAGACATCAACTGAAAAAAGATGCAATCAGATATCATCTAGCACGATCTCGTGTGCGATTTAGTTTGGATTTGTTAGTAGCAAAACTAATAAATACAGGTGAATGCTTTAACAACTGTCAGGATAAAAAAATACTATGCACAAATAATGAATTTGTGGCTAACATTATTATCTACTATAATATTAGCTAACAATGTTATCCACTATATTTTTTGGATAAGACATACGAGGGTCAGCACCTGGTCTGTGTTATGTGATCAGCATGTCTTGGTGTTTTGGCCTCTGGTGCTGCTTCTTATGCCCCGACCCTGAGAGCATGCAAACCCCTGGATATTCCAAACATGTGCTTGCAGCAATTACCTTGCAGTAAAGCCTCATTCATCTCCATTATGCTCGTCTATACTTTATCCGAACAAAACATCTCCATTTTGTCCTTCCGATTCACCAGAGAATATCACTCAATCAATCAAGCAACAGGGAATCACCTGCCCACAGCTGGATTTATGTTTGGTGTAGGAACAGACCTGAGTGACCTTCTACAAAGATCGTTAACAACGTAATTTTTAGTTAGTTAGTATAGTTATACCAAATGTGTATGTAACAGCATCCATATTATTACTATATACTTTGCTATATATACTTTACTAAAGACTTCGCTAAGAGTCAACTCTTTTTGCTCTCATACGGTTTCTTCCCTCTTTTCCCCCGAGGCTGCACCAACGTCTGCCTCGTTGATCTTTCCGTGTCTGTCACTTAAATTGTTTAACAAAAGTGTGCTATGCATTCTGATTAACAAGATAACATACTCTTTGTGCTAGCATGTGTAAAATCTTGCATATAAATACAGGCTAAAATACTTCTCTGGCATTACTTGGACTAGCGTATCAAAATACAATTTAATCACTTCGACACTAGGCTATCAAAATAAACTGAGTGTACTTCATGTTTACTTTGTACACTAGCGTACTTCTTTTCAAGTGCTAGCATTTAAATATGAACTCACAACAAGCATATAAAACACACTACTGCTTTTCCAGTACTCTTGCACATGCTAGCATATATAAAAGTAAAGTCCTTAAACTTAGCAAATGAAAAAGACTCTAATGCACTGGTCTACTTCTAAATGCTAGCATATACAATTCTATGCTAATAAACTTGGTAATAGATTTAAATGAGCTTAACCTCATTTCCTGGGCTGTATTGAGAACAGCGTGGGACCTTATTGAGACCTCAACTGAAACTCAAATGAGACATCTGACAGATTACTTGTGTGTTTTGCCTAAGGAGAAACTTCTAAGAGATGGTCTCCCATTCGATCTCATTACTCTCTGGACAAGAGAAAAAAGAGAGCTTGTTAATTTTTTTCCTTTTGGGCATACAGGATTCATTTGTATGTACATTTATGATGCCATATTAGTAGCATACAGCACGGTGACTGTGTGCTAAAAAAGAATTGATCTGTCTGTTCAGATGTGATGAGACGTCCTGTAATTCATTTCTATCATTCATTTCAGCTTAAAAAGTTTGCACTCAGATTCTGCTGAGCTTCGCACAACTTGTTCATGGATGTATATAGACTATATAGACTCTAATTGTGCCTGCAGACAGATGGTATCCATTCCACACAGCTAGGTGGATCTGGAGGTACTTGACCCAGCTGAGTAGAGAAGGGAGTGTGTTAATGGGGCTTTATATCCACCTGGAGTCGAGTAAAGAGTTATGGACTGGGCCCGGGAGCAAGAGCTCCGGCCTGGATGGATTTTTTTTTCCACTGCGTGTGTAGGCTGAAAGATGAACGCTGGCTATTATAGGTCAGAGCTTCAGAACATTCTGCTTTAGCAATACGGTTCTTTGGAATTTCCATTTATTTTATCATTTATTCACAACTGGCTCATTTCAGACTTTGGGATTTATTACCTTTCACAGTTAATCAAGACCTTCAGTAGCATTTGAACATTAGAGCCAGGGTTGTCACAGCTAAACATGTCAAGGTGGTAGATCTCCAGGTTAATGGCTTGGCTAATCTTTCAACTTTTGTTCTTCACCTTTTTTCAATTTTTATCCTTCAAACACAGCAAAATAAACAAACAAACAAACAAACAAACAAACAAATTGGCGCTCCTGTAAATATTTCCAAATATGCGAGTATCAAGGCTAGATTCCATTTGGGTCAGCAGCTTTTGTGATCTGAAAAGCGCTCGCAGATGTAACCCATATGGGCCAGCCCTTAGCCTCGAGTGCAAGTTGCACCATCCTCCATTCGGATGACTGGAGCAGAGATTTTCCACTTCCTAATAGAAAGCGATTAACTCATTAATGGACAGCTTTTATGAAATTACAATTGTGATGATGGACAAATCTTGATGAAAAAGATGAGAAACAACACAAGTATTTTAAAAACCCATACACTGGCACAATGCCCTGGCAGCAGGGAGGCTGCTAAAACATGCACTCGATGACAGCGATCTTTGGTTTTCCACCCTTCATAAAAATTCCACGGTTCTATTATTAAAACTTCAAGAATATTTTTCCAATAATGTGAGTTTTAAGGCTACCAGGAGCAAAATCTGGAGTGCGGAGTGAAGCCGTAGATTACAATAAATAAACAAACAAACAAAAACATTTTATTTAACAAAGAAACATTTCTGTAAAAAGATGTGCATTAGCATAGTATTGGCCAGACATTTTCTAGTAATGCCTCAGCCAACAAGCTGATTGATTTGTTTTGTTAGTGGGCAGAATTTACGTGACAGTTATTTAGACTGTCTCTCCTAAGCGTCAACCGAATGTGTGTATCCGTAAACAGTTTGCTAGTTTTCATGCTAATTCAAGAACACAGCCATTTATTTGCTATCACCATTTCCTTCAGTTTACTTTTATATGAAAATACATATCACGGAGTCAGATTAGAATTCCACACTCCAGTGCTATTTATATCCTGGAAAGATTTATTTTTTCCCCCCTAAACTCCTGTACTTCATTCTCTGTAGTGTCAAAACGCTACTCCGGAATGAAACAGAAAACGATTCTACTGCTTTTCTGTAGTATAGCACGTGTAATAGAGAAAGCTAAAGCACAATGAACTCTTGATTTAAGGTCTTATTATTTACTCCTCCTCATTACTTTAGACAGGGACACGTGTAATCTTCTGCCAGAACATTCCCTCCCTTAAAAGCAGTAGCTCCTGAGGAAGCTGTAAACCATCAAGCCCTATGACAAGGTTAAAACCTTCTTTTTGATAGTAGGAATATTTTTTTATGCTTCTGCTCCTTAATTTCTCAACATGCTTCCAAACTGATAGCATTAGAGGCTTTGTTAGTTGTTCCTTTCTTTACTTCAGACCGACAGACAAAATAACGCCATATTTACATGTGTAGACCATCCGGGCTTCTTCGTGTGTATGAGTATTTAATACGTTTTTCAGATATCTCACTGACTCCATTATGACTCCGATCTCCATTGCCATTGATGCTGCTGATGCACAACCTCATCTCAAATGTGTGCAGCAGCTCATCATCTCATATATCATTGAGGTTGAAGTAGACTAGTGTGGGTCACGGTGATGGTAAGAGATCCTCCACAGCTGAAGAAGGCTTGAGCCATTACACAAAGGGTGTGTTTAATCACACCAATTTCTGTTGAGTTCCAGTTTTGTGTGTCTACAAGCAGCTCTTTAGATCTTTGTCCATTATCAACAGTTTGCTTATAAGTTATTTCCATTTCCACCCACAAACCAGACTTCCCCACAAATCCTTCAAAACACATATGTAATATGCTTTTGTACTATATATTCTCTCATGATTTTGAAGTTTCAAGGAGTTCAAAAGTACCTTCCTTCTTGAAAAGCTGGACTGCTGACAGTTTTCCAGTAGCGGGACTTGACGTTCAAACAAACGCAACCATGCAGTCTTGCAATGACGAGCCATTACCGTGAATAATATTTTTATGTTCCATGAAAAATAAGAAAGCCAAGGACAAAACGGTCTCAACTATTCCAGTTGCCATGTAAATCTACAATGCGTGCATCCCTAACGAGAGCCTGTGCATGTTGTTACGGCAAATTAAAAACCTTTCCAACTGACATTGTGAAGACATAAATTTCCTGACTCATAGATGGATCCGTAATCCAGTTTTTTCTTTCCTGCCCATTTGCAAACGCACTCCAAAGAATGCTGTTTGATGTAAACTCTGAAATCTTTTTTATTAAAACGTTCCTCTATAAATTATCAATAATAATAATAATAAAGATTTATTCTCAACGTTTCGTTTAACTAGGGCAAGCTTTGGCTTGATGGATTTTCAAAAACGCTCTTTGCAGCCAGAGCTAAAATGAAACCGGTCTGTGACGTGGGATGCCAATAAACATCCTGAAACTGCAGAACTACTGCGCTACCGGAGCTCCGAAACTAATGTGAGGGTAATTGATAGCTCTGAAGTGTGGAATTGTGAATTTTATTAGGAATGCCTGTCCTCCTGCTCTTTCATGAATTTATCCAATTAATTAATTACATGCTTACATTAGTGTCTATATAAGAAAACCAACAGCAAAGCTTCCAAAACTAACAAGGTCCAGACCTCAGTGTCTTCATACGTACTTACAGTGATGATTTGTGGTTTATTGATGCCAGTAGATGGTTTCTCCCACGTTTAACCTCCTCTACATGCTGTACATTAATGTTGCTGTTCACCTGGTTTACAAAAGCAGGAACAGTATAAAAGACATCATCCAGACCCCTTCACAGGCCTTCTGTTTGGGTACATTATTTGGTTTTGGACTTCATACATCATGCATAAGACATTTAGCAATAGATAAATGAACAACGTCTGGAGAACATATGGCGAGACTGGACTGGAGGCTTCATGTGCCAAAATGGCAAACAACCAACATGAGATTTTCAATAACATTCTCATCCTGCTTTGGCTTGGGCAGAGCAGATATTTGAATATACAATTTTAAAAAGAATGCCAGTGATTAACGAGGTTCTGGTATGTGGAGCTGTCTTTGTTATCCGATTCATGTTCACAGAATCCTGGCTGCGGTGATGTTGATGTGCCAACAGGGTCAGTATGGGGTCACACTTGCAAGTTTATAAGAACAAAAATTGTTTGAAAGCAGAAGCAAGTTGAGGAGCCAAAAAGCTTGAAAAAAAAAACCCCCAAAACAAATAGATATGAGAGCTCAGCATCGCTATGGTGGGAAGCTGAGATTAAAGAAGAAAGCAGTATTTAACTTATTAGGATTTAATCGGACACTTTCAGATTTGTTTATTTCCACCATATTTCAATCCATGCAGCTTATACTCACTCTATAAGGTAAAATCATTTCCCACTATTTTAATTAGATTTAGTATTTAAACTTGTAGCTGAAAAAATACAGCCAAAATCTATATATTTTCTTTGAAAATTATTGTGAATAAGAGCGAATTTCTTTTATGAGGTATAAATGATTTTTTCTTCTTTTTTAAAAAGTTAAATGACGTATATGTAACAGAGGATATAGATTCAGTTTTTAAGGAGATTCATCATGACAGAAGGCGTCACGTTGTAACTCGCGGTTCCTGGGATTAAAGCCAGCGACCTTTTCAGGTTCTGTTAGTGATCCTCATCTGCCTGAGCCATAACCAAAAGCTTGAGTGAAGTCCAAACCAAACACTGCTGTATTGTATCTGATTTAATCCTTAGGTTTATTCCACAGAATGGAACCTCGTCAATGATGATCCTTAAAAAGCAGCAGCAGCAGCAGCAGAAGTACTGCATACATGCCAGAGGAGTTCTCTCAATGACCACCAAAGACATGCGGCGGCTTGCAAAAGTATTCAGCCTCTTGAACCTGTGCACATTTCTGTACTGTTGCAACCTGGAGGATTAGTCAGAGAGGTAACCGAGAGAACAGGCAAACGTTAAATCTGAAGGAGATCAGACATGAGGAGGACAACCAGAGCTGGACACTCTATAAGAGTGATCAAATTCTGTTAGGGGTTGGCAAAAAAAAAAATTCTCTGATCTCATGAGAACAAAATTTTAACCTTCTGGCCTGTATATTTTGGCAGAAACCGAACATTGGTGATCAGCTCTGAGAAGTGTGCAGCAGGGTGGTGGTAGCATGGTGTTCCATGTTACCTTCAGCTTCTCCTCTTAGTGGACATCCTCCTCTATGAAGTGTCGCAGACTCGTTTAATATGAGTTTAGGAGTTATTTTATACAAATCTGACTGAGCTTCTCTTAAAAATCTTGATGTTTTCTAACAAACACTGGGTTCTTCCAGGAACAAGGTGAATCACTGTGAACTCTTTCGTCATTTTTGAATTTTTTGGTACTGACCCATGACATAAAATCCCATCGAATTCTATTTTAGATCCAGGTTGTAACCTGTGACCTGTTTGTTGGAGGTGGAGGAGTCACTGTAAAGGAGCAATAGTTAGATCATAAACAAAGAACAGTCGAAAGTAAATATCTCACCTTTCCAAGAAAGTGTCCCGAGGGCAAAGAACGCTGCAGGTCTGTAGCGCTGTTCAGATGTTTAGAAGAAAGACACTTGCTTCTTTCAGGCTTCCAGTTTGACATCTGGTCTTTGACGTTAATCTTAAAGCCATACTTGATGAGGTTTCCTGTCAGCGCTGGGATATCCTTCACGTCACACGTCGTACATCTGCAGGGAAAAATCTCCTCTGGGGCAACGGTGAGGAGGATCCATAAGTTTGTGGGAGATGATCATGCCACACGTACTGACACTGATACTGATTTCTTTCATTGAAGAAAAAAAACCCCCACTACAATCCTTGCTTCACTGTGTTTTTTTTTGTCTTATTATAATCAAAAGGCAAAAAAATGCAGACTGTTTATAGCTGCTATAATGTAAGCGAGAACAAGAACTAAACTGTTTCATGGCATTGAGCTATAACTGGATAAACGTCTGATTTACACCTGTGATGATGCCTGTTCAGGTCGTCTTAAGTTTAGCAGTTAAAAAGAAACCATTTATGAATTTGCACTGAGCATCACAGTTCTAAACCACAGCAAATGGCTCTCATTCGGTTCTCTTGGTGTTTCCTGTCCAGTGGTTTGGAAGGTTTACACAAGGTAAACCAGTACAGTATTAAGCACAACCTCGTGGAAACACAACTAGCCGCAAGCCACCGACCGCTATCATGAAACGCAACCGCCAACAATAACACCTTGTTCTCGAGGCGAAGACGCAGACAGAGGAACGTTTCTCTGAATGTGAGGTTTCAGAGACACGTTTAGTATTTTCTCAGCTGTTGTTCTCTGAACCTGTGAAGTTTTTGGTTTTCTCTTCGGCATTATTAGAAAGATGATTTATCCTTCTGTTTGTAAAAGTCCACCGAGCGTGAGAATGATGTATGTCGTTATTTTTTATAACGTTCCACATATTGTTGTGCTGTGTTGTTGCTCTGGTACAGACGACATCTCGGATTCATCTTCAGCAGGTTGCAGGTTTGTTCATTGCGATTAACAAGTTTTTAGTGTTTAGTTCGCTACTTGGCGATCGTCTGAATTTCTAGGAAAATTTTTTTTTTTCCCAAAATGTGGAAAACTCAAAAATCTCAAAAGGATTATGAATAAGAATTATTTAAATGAATAAAAAACATTATTTTTTTTTTAAATATAATGTATATAATATAAATGGTGTGTGTGTTTAACTTTTATGGAAGGAGTCTCCAGTATCAGTCTCTATAGAACGTGGAGTTTTTACATGATAAACTGTGTTTTGGTTTTTTTTTTGAAGAAAAAAGAGAGGGAAAAAAAAGAGGCTGATGAGGGAAAAAATGTGAGAATGGAGAATAAAAGCACCATTGTATAATATACAGTACGTAGGTCAAAATCTGAGAACTTTTGTAACTGGATTTTTTTTAAATTTTATGTCAGATCAGTGACAGAGGGAAAGAAGAACCATCAGGTCACTCTGTATTTATGTGAGTCTGATCTATACACATCTGTCTCCACAGTAGATACACAAACAGTTGAGAATTTGGCAGCGATCAGGATACTCGTCTCCTCATAATGAACGTAGCAGAAAATCTCAACACCGTCATCCATCTCTCTTTCTCTCTCGCTCTCTCCTTCTTTCTCGCTCATCTTTCATTCCTCCTTGACAGTCCAGGGTGCAGGCAGTGCAGGCCAGTTTTTACAACCGGTCGAGCCGTTTATAGAGCCGTCTGTAGGAACCATTACGGGCACAGCAACACATTTTGCTTCTTCACCAAAAAAAAGGATTTTTAATTTTTTTTTTTGGGTCCTTCTGTTCAATTTCTTACAACCGTAATTACTGCACATTAAACATTTCTGCTTTCCAATAAATATCCTGGTTCCAAAGTGCCATAAAGGGACACTCGAGGCCTAAAAGGAAAACAAAAAAAAAAAGAAAACAGAAACCTTGACAGCCGTCAGCGGAGTTGCTCGGGCCTACAGTGAGATCACAGCAGAGGCATGCAGGGATACCGCAAAGAATCCCAGCCGTCCACACACACATGGAGTTTCACATATGATCCCATTCCTGCTGTCCCACCAGGAGGAAAAAAAAAGAGTGGGTGAGAAAGAAAGAAAGAATGAACGAAGAGCTTTATTCACTTTGGTTCCACCATGAGGTTTACATTGAATCAGAGCCCGATAATAAAAAAAATACACACAAGGTCTGCATTTCCATGGTAACTCTTCTCCAAACTGTATCGTATCTCATTTCATCCATGTTGAAAAGACAGACAGATTCTTCATGAGCCGCTTATCACTCAGCTGCTCTACAGCTCTGAGAGATTAAAACGTTTTACACCAGTAGGACAGAAGAATTCCTCTGTCTGTGACAATCACCATCAGAAGGATTGACCCAAGAAACAAACAAATTCCAGAAATGTATGTTGTCTCTCAGCTCAACAAAGTCTTCCGAGAATTCCAGTGACAATGGCAGTATGTTTGAGCCCATCACTTTAATCTCAGGCACTCCTTTGATCAGAATCTTCCAGTTCTATAGCTTTGTATTTTTGTTCAGTACAGTGTTCTGCTAGTTTGTGTACTCTTAGCTTGATGCTAATCTTTGAACTTTCTCTCATAGATCAGTATGCTCGGTTTTGTATTCTGTCCATTCTCAACTTTCTATACTTCAGATGTACAGTACTGTGCAAAAGTCTTAGGC
>JAOTRN010000001.1:2098798-2116079 GCA_028566695.1 Bagroides melapterus
GCCTAAGACTTTTGCACAGTACTGTGTGTCTAGTAAATCTTTTATGTAGCTACACACTGTCTTCTACGTGATATTTGTCTGTGACTGTTAATTCCCCTCAATTCTCCGCTAATTATCTCCCTTTTTTTTCTATATTTCATTACATTTGCTTCTGATTTGTGTTACAACTTTTGCTTCACACTGGCATAACGAGTCTGATTGTAACTTGTTTTTAGAGAGATACAGGACTGGGATTTTCCTGTTTTTATGACTTCGTCATGTGTGGGTTTCATTACAGGCTATGGAAACTGTGCAAATGTGGAGATGAAGCAATGGAGATGTTGGGAAAATAATAATGTGTGTGTCTGTGTGTGTGCCATGTCCAAGTTCCCCAATTTATTATTTTTTTTTCCCATGCAGAAGCTTCATAGCGATAGCTGGCAAAACACTACGTTGGAAAAAAGATGATTGTTAACATGACAAAGTGGCAGGAAGTAACAATGCACAATGGCGTTATTACTGTACTTGTACCTGAGCGTAAACTTTCTCTCACCAGATCTGTTGTAAACTCAAAACTGTCAAGAAGAGGTCACAAAAAGGCAATGAATGTAAAGCACCTAAAAACAAAAAAAAAACTTGTAATAACTGAGGTTGTGATGATGCCACAGGTCATGGGATGTTAGAATCATGTTTGACTCAAAGCTTCAGCATGAACGTTTTAGCAAAATTTTCAACATTCCTTGATAAATGTTGCATTGCATTTAAATCAGTTAACGTGAATTGAAATCATATATTCGGAAACTATCTTAAATAAACTTAAAGGTCTAAGTGAAGATTTCACACCTCGACTTCACTTTTGCCAAAAGATTTATTTAGAGTAGAGAATTTTGGGACTTTTAGCACCTCTGTTTGAAACAAACCTTTTTTTTTTTTTTTTTGGACTAGACTGAGCGTGGTAATTGTGAGTCTGGTTTTCGAGCTTTCAAACGTTACACATGGAAGTGTTTGCTTCTCCAAACTTGGCAGTACAGCACACAGTTATGGTCCTGATCCCAGAAACTCAGTTTGTTAACACAAACACCGCTCCAATAATCTCTCTGTCATTATTTGCATTCACAGGAGGCCAAGAATGAATGATCTTTCGGCGAATCAACAAGAACAGCCAAAAATGGAAGTCGCAGTCGATGAGTGAGAGAAAAGTGTTAATCTTGCGTTCGGCTACAAGATTTCAACGACGCCGTGGCCACTGCTGGAAAGTGGAGCAGAAATAGACTAAAATCGCCGGACTCTGGAAAACTAACACACATCACTGGATGAAGTTTTTTCACACATTTTGAAACAAACCAGCCGAGTAGTGAAAGCTCCAAAAACTTTCCACCGGCACACGGAAATGTAACTGCCGTGGAAATAAACATTAGCTCGGTGCAACAGAAAAGGTGGCCAAGCTGCTGCCATGTAACAAGATTGGCACTGCCAGCTGCCTGGAGCCCCCATCCGTCCATGCAATGTGCTTCTAATTAGTGCTGCGTTTGCTCACGTGCAGGCTGGCCCAGTGTCGCGAGAACAGTACAAAACGACAGAGGTTTAGATTTCAAATGTCAAACACTGACGACCCTCTCGAGAGTTCAGCAGAGCAAAATCCCACCTGTGAGGGGGAACCGCACACAGAGATACAGTACAGAACTTGGGCCTCCAGTAGTCCAGCAGGACCTTATGATTAGCTTGTGAAAATGAGCAAGAACAGTTCTGCCTGGAAAGCCAATGATTTCTTAGGAAACTATTGAAATAATAATGATTAAATTTGGAAAACCTTAAGAAATACTTATTTTCGGTTCTGCATGCTCCTTGAATGGAGAAATACGGGACTAGAAATATGTTTAATTCACATATATTTTTTTTGTCCTCATTGTCCTCCAGTGAGGAGTGGTAGTGAGTCTAGTAGTATATTTTTTTTATTCACCGCATCATGATAATGAATTTCTTGTGGACTTTCCATTAAACATAAAAGGGTCTTAACATTTCCTTGACAAAGAAGAATCCGAGAAACCTGACTTTTCCATGCTCTAATTCTATCTGTCTTTCTTTCTCAGCACCTTGTTTCTCGGTTCCAGTCAAAGCCTCAGTCACAAGTTAATTTATGTTCGTTTTTTGACAATAACTCAATCTCACCTTCCTTTTCCTAGGCTGGTTTGTCTTCCTCAGGTGGTCACCCAAGCAACTTCATTTTCCCATAATTCAGTTCAGGCCTGCAAAGGAAAATTCCAGCAGCCACAATATCTTCATGTCAAACTCACCTGCTTGACGTTTGGTTTTAAGGAGTGTGTGATGATTCTGATGATAGAGCAAAATTCACCTTGAAGGGTTAATATGACTAAACATGGTCTCATGCTAGCTGTCCTTGCTAGCTGTCTAACAGAAAATGTACTGATGTTTTTATTAGATTTCATACAGAGCCTTCAGGGGTGGACAAACCCACTAGCTTGCTCACTGGGCAAGTAAGCATGCACACTTCCTTTGGGATTTTAACTGATGGAAAACAGGCAGAGAGTAAAGCTTCTTGTTTGGATGCCATTTGCTGTCACTGTCCTTCGTCATCTTTAATCCCAGCTCCTTCTTCCTGGATCCAAGCTTCAAGATGTCTAGAAATGTATGTTAAAATGATAGTGACTACACATGAGGACTGTAACTAATGATTGTTTTAATTGTAGAATACTGTGCCTGATTAACTAAATTAGTGATGTAGGACTCAAGACATTTTTCTGCATTGACTTGACTTGGTTTGGGGCATTGATCTTGGTCAATATGGTCTTGGTCATTTGTTAATGTATGAATGAACCCAAATAGGTAGAAAAAAGGCTTGACCTTGATGAAGCCTTTATGACTTGGTCCCCTGTTGATATTGGCTAGTCCTGGTCTTGGATTTGACTAGGTTCCCCTTCCTGGTGCTTGCATATCATTTTAAAGTTTGATCTCTAGTCTTGATCTCTAGACTCCATGGGTGTATTTGCTATGCATGCAAGCTGCCTCATCATCTCTAATGACCAGAGATGTGACAGTCCTCCTGTTTTTAACTCCTGTGTGCCTCCACCAAAGAGCAAGCCAAAAATGTGAGGCATATGTAAATCAGACTTCTAGAAATGTCTTACTCGTTCTGAAATGTCCTTACATTCTGATCCACTTGAAAGAATCGTTGTGATCTTTGCAATCTCTTCAAGTGGGCTCACGGATGACTAGCCACATGGGAGAGCAACTGTGGCTTTGTAGTTAAGGCTTTGATTGTAACTGCCAATGTTAGATCCTTGAGCTAGATCATCAAGAGTATGTTCAAGAGCGCCAGGCACACTATCCACCAAGCTCAACCAAGTTGGAGTCCTTAAATTGTTAATGCTGAATTTGGTATATTTTATGGCAGATGTTTTTTTCTGGGAATGCCCTCAGAAAGTGGGAGAAACAGTTGGAGAAGTGCACATCTTAAGACTAAGCTCAGCCTGCATGACTGCCCTTGCGGCTATACCCTGGCAGTTATCTGGATCTCATACAGGCACAGTTACATGCATTACTAGCGATTTCCATTGAACACATGCACACACACACACACACACACACACACACACACATGCACTCTTTTACTATGGTCAAATTTCCATTAATCACCAGCATTAACGTTTCACAGCAGCCTCACAATATTACACATTTTTACCCAGTACTGTGGGTAACAGTTTCATGGATCCTGTTGTGAACATGTGTTTTTGTTTCTTAGGGTCTTTTCTCTGAGTGGGTCTTGTTTGGCATGCAAGACTCCCAAAAGCTTTTGGAAGATTAGTGTATATGTCTGAAAGATACTTTCAATTTTTTACAGTTTCCCTCAGCTGGAGGCAACTGAGGAAGTCCATCTACACATGGCCTCTTGTGCAATCCTCCTCTCTGTCTGTCTGTCTCTCTCTCTCTAATGAAGGAGTAAACTGCTAGTGAAGCCTGATTAGTGGATGAAGAGATGTAGAGAGAAACAAGACATCAACCAAATCACACGCTTCCACCCAAACAAACAAACTCACACACTTATACACACTGACTTAATAACTTCATAAAGATTAAACTTACTGCAGTTGTGAATTGTTCCAAAACAAGATATAAAACATTCTTTAATGCTTTATACACACACACACAGACCACACCAGGTGCTGTAGGGTGTGAGGGAGTTGTTTAGCTCATAAACAGACTTGTGTTTCTTCTTCAGCGGCACGTGAGGATGAATAGAGCAGTGATCCTGTCACATGTCACGCATATTTCTGGAAACTTCTGGAACTGTCCTGAAAAAGAACTAAACAGTTGTTGCAGAGTTTTGCAGAACATTTTTAAATAACCAGATTGTTCCAGAACAGTATCCTAAATAAGAATTACACAGTTTCTGGACTGACAGTTTCCAAATAATCTACAAGCATTGAACAGTTGCTCTACAGTTTCAGAACCTTCTACATAATGAAAGCGTGTAGAAATTCAGAAATATTCTCGAACAACAATTACACAGTTGTCACTATTTAGTCATTAGTTGTTTGTAAGCAACAAGTCTGGACAAGCATCTGGACAATCATAAATATTACTTGAATACTCTTGATCTACAACATCTCCAGCATCTCTTCAGCTCTCCTAACCAGGGAAGTTAGAAGGCAAAGATGAGGATCCAGCTGACATCTGGATAACCTGAACAATGGCAATGTCCTTTCAATTGCTCCAATTACAGCAGAGCCGCCTCACAGCTCCAGGATCCGGAGTTTGACACTGAGCTCGGGTTACTCTATGTGTGGGTTTCTTCCAGGTTCTAAACACTATCTATATTATGTAAGTTCAGCTGAGGGACCTGAGGGAATAACTGTCCTCTCCTGCCAGCAGCTGGAAAGGGACAAAGCCATGTGCTAGAACTACTGTAGAGTGACTGGAATTGAAAAGAAATATAGATATTTTCCAGTTTAAATATCGTTTTCTACTGTCCGAGGAAGAGAGTTAGTCATTCCTAATCTGCTTTTGTCGTTTGGTTCCTTGTGGTCAGAAGTTTGTTCCTAGACATGTTAGTGTGTATGTGTGAGTGTGTTTGTGTGTGTGTGTGTGGGCAGCCTAACGTCTGAAAAAAGTTATGTTTTCTTTAATAATTGGGATGTGTATAAATGACCAAAAGGTTGTTATTCTTTTTTTATGCTAATCAAATGACCTCGCTAACTTGTGGATGTACAAGAACGTTACCTAATCCTGCTCCTTGAATACAGGTTGTGTAGACTAGCAAACTAATTCATTCGCTAGTCACCACTGTGTGAGAACTAGCTGAGGCAGGGCACAAATGAGGCAGATAATAAAGAAAACAGTTTAGTTTGTATTTTGTTAGTCTGAAAAGATTTTAGACTAGATGAAGTTACAGTCTACAGGCAGCTGCATTAGGCTACATTGTTTGAAAGAAATCAGACCCAGACTTACGTCTCCTTAACAACAGTCGGCTGTGCTGTTGCACTCACTTGCAAAAAATAATATAGACATAGAAATCTGTAGAGTACAAACTTCTTAAAAAATAAGAAATAATAAAAGGTCTCTCACCCAAACGTTTAATACGATCCAAAGAACAATTCAGCTAATTCCGCTAATAGAAAGAAGTGTGTGTTTGTATACCAGTTACTCGAGCATGACGGGACCCAGCCAAACCAGACCTGAGAGGCTTTCTAAAGCAGTGTAAAACTAGTAAACAACAGACCAACCAGTACAGAAATTATGGCAAAAATACAGATGCCATTAAACCTGGCTTTATTAGACCATAAAACCTGCATGTTACCACATTACACTGCACTCTACACTTAAGCAAGGAATAAATAAAGCCTGATACTCGACAGATAAACGTCTTTAGTTGGTAAAGGAAAACACATCACGGGCCAAAAGTGTGGAACTAAGCAGCCATTTTTATAGTTTTGAAAATATTTCACAATTTGCCAACGACCAGCCCAACACACTTTTACTGACATGTGGTTTAAAGTGTTTTTCTCTCAGAAATATTCCTTTGGTTTGCAGTTATGTACTTGTTCATGTATTATATGAAGAAAAAAATCTTTAGACTTTTTATTTAATACACAAGTCAGTTCATCAAGTTTCCAAGAAGTGTTTTGTTTCCAGATCTTTGACTTGCACTCAAACTACAGTAAACTCACACCAAAGTCAACAACAAAAACTAAATTCACTTGATCCATTACAGTGTATATTATTATCTACCCATATCGTTACACCACTTCACAAAAACAGACTTTTAACTAAAGTATGAAAAAGATCCTGATCAATAATTATCTAAATTTGTCTAAACATATTCATTCAGCATCTCATACTATAATAATAACAAAAAAAGAGAAAGGCACAAAAAAAAAAAAAAAAAAAAAAAAAAAAAGTGTACCTGGTAACCTTTCTACATTACCAAATAAATGTAGATTGAAATAATTATGTAGAACCACATAAGGTACACAAGTCTAACATTCTCCACACACATCCCTGTGAACATCCCTGAGCTGTTACTATGGAAACAATGCCGTATTAATATAAACCTGCGAGAAAGAATCAACACCTTTTGACCAATCAGCATCCAGATTTTAGCAGCACCACGGAATAAATGAAATTCAGCGCACAATGTAAAGTCAGGATGTCAGATAAGGTGTGATTACAGTCTGCAGTTCAACTCGTCTGGTGTCTACGGAGGAAATGAAGAATAACGGTTCTGGAAATAAATTCGAAAAAAGAAAACGCTGGTAATCCTGGGAAATCTCAAACTCGAAGCTGCTGCGCAAAATCAGCAAACTGGTGGTCTTTGGCGTTGAGCTCGAGGATCTGAACACGATCTGGGATTTCCTGCAGGAAGAGAAAGTGGGCGAGAGGGAAAGGGGGAAAAGGTGAGGCTGTTATTTAACCTCAGGCATGTTTTTTAGCCTTGAGTCGCTGTTCTCTGTCTGAAACGAAGCAGAAACAGGGCTTGCACTAGAGCACACGTATTCCACAGACCTGGGAGTTACTATACCACTGATGGGCAGCGAGTCTGGTGGCGGGTAGGCAGGTGAATGTCCTCAACAATTCCACAAATATTAATCGTTCAACATTTTGACGAACAATAGAAAAAACTGAGAAGTCAACGTTCCAATAATTCACACGTTTCCAGATGTTGCACAATAATATTCAGTCTCTCCAGGATTTATCAGAGATTTAATTTTGATTGCTGCAGCCAAAAATGCTTTTAGTTTTTGGTGCTTTGTAAAACTACATGAATTGGTGAAACTGGAAGCTTGAGATCCTTCTTTTAAACTGGAAACTCCTTTCTCTGAGAGCTGAACTCTACAGTATGTTCCACACACCTGAATGGAAGAGGAAGAACGTGTATTATAATGATGTCACATGACCCCATGTGATCTGGACCTGTGTAAAATCTGCAGTCATTCTGTATTTTGAATTTCCAGCTCCTCTGAATATTATCAGTGTTTGATTGTGTGTTAATTCCTGAAATCCTGGAAGGGACTGGATAACAGCCTTGTCATTCCCATTTTTCCCACAGAGTTATTATTGCACCTAGTGATCAAAAATAGAACTGCAGCAAACACTAACAGAGGCATGGTGGGGTAGGAATCACGCTACCCCATGTTTGAGGAAGAGGAGTTAATGACAGGGTTGTCAGAACTATGTCTTTTCCACAATTTTTTTGGTCATCTTCCTGCTTATCGAGTCCAACTCCATCATGGCTTCTAACCTTAAAAGTTTTAAAAGATTACACATCACCACACACCTCGTGCACAAGCTGAACGTTCTCGCAGACGTTCCCCATCTCGTCCGCAGTGTTGAAGTACGTCTGTCGATATCTGCCTCTGCTTGAGAATACATCACTCCCGTACATGGCGTTAAACCCGTTCCCTCTTTCCAAAGACGGAACGACGTCTCTAGAGCTGAGAAAAAGATCAATTTGTGAAAAATAAATAAAACTTCAGGATATCAACCAGGTAATGAAACCACTAAAAAGTTCATTATTTCATTCTACAACTGAGCAATGGGAAATATATATATTTTTAATTATTCACAAGAAAAACACATTGAACTTTTGAACTCTTTTTAAGTCTGAGAATCCTGCCAACGAGCTTGACACGTCCTCTGATAAACATTACATTTCTCTCAAAATGAAAAGCAGTACCATTAAAACCAGTTAAGCAGAATGAGTAAATAAGCTAGCCCTGTGGAAAAAAAACCACTTTATTGTAAAGAGGGAAAAAAAACTACCAATGCTGTAGTCTGAAGTCAACAAAATGACCGAGGATAATTATTGATAAGTTCACGCCATTATCACACAATGTCTGAAATTTCAGCCTTACTAGCTACTGTAGTTCTCACACACACACACACACACACACACACACACACACAGAGAACAATCTCAGCTATTTCAAACACAATCATGACTGTGTTCATCATTTCTAATCAACATCTCTATTTATTAATCAGGGACAGAGTATCAGCCAGGCTCACTCCGGTCAGTTTGGCTCTAAGAAATGTGAATTCTAAATATTTCTCAGTGTTTATTTACATCCCACTCGTGAGAGTTTACATTCGGGCCTTATCCAAATTAACACTCACTAATTTGTGTGTAATGAGATCATAAATTCAGCATACAAACAGTGGGTGTATTGTAGGTCAAATCAAAGTTCCATTTTATTGGTTTCCTACACAAGAGTACACACAGTACGGCACACACTCGACTATCAGCATGAGGTGAAAACTAAAGCGTTCATACTGAACATTGGTTTGTACTTTTTTGTTTTTTTTAATCCCATGTTATTGTTTGAATATGGAAGATTTCCTCACACTGCTGTTCTACTCGGCAGGTTGAGTTATTTACCGAAGCGGATCCTCCGAGTCGTCTTTGTCGTATTGATCTCGCAGCATTCTGGTCAGGAAGAGGATGAGTCCGGCGGCAACAAGCAGGAACCCGGCAACGGAGCTGATAGCGATACCAACCACAAGAGGCTCGGAGACGTACTCTTCACAGTGTTCACCACGATACCACCAGTTCTCCCCAACACGACACCTACACACACACATATATACACACATATATCTACAACTTCAGTGTTTAAGAAGAAAAGCTTGACAACAAATACACTCTCATGATTGTGTACAAATCATCAAATACACACACCCTCACTTTTAAATTTTCACTCAAGTATCACATTAACCATTTTTTCTTCTCACCCCTGGATAATTTGGGGCCAAACTAATTTGGATGCACAGGTTAAAGGTGAAACATCTCCCTCTCACCTGCATATGGCCCCTTTGCCAGGTATGATGTCACACTTGCCGTCATTGAGACAGAAATCTTCTTTTATGTCACAGATGCTCCTACACGGTAGATCGTCCATGCTGAAGTACCCGGGGTCACATACACACTCCGCCTCGCCTGTCCAAGGGTTCACGGTACACTTAGAGAACTCGTTACACGCCTGGAACTT
Organism: Bagroides melapterus; assembly: GCA_028566695.1. Taxonomy (NCBI): domain Eukaryota; kingdom Metazoa; phylum Chordata; class Actinopteri; order Siluriformes; family Bagridae; genus Bagroides; species Bagroides melapterus. Next base: position 2,108,281 of record JAOTRN010000001.1, read on the forward strand.
ACACGGGTCTGCCCTGTCACCTGTACACAATAATCAACTTTTATATTTAAAACAAATGCAATAAATGTTCACATTCTTAATTGCTTCCCACTCTTAATTGCTGCATTTTCATTTCACAAGCAGGAAGAATGGAGCTTGTCATGTTACCAAGAAACCACAGACTATACGATACAAAACCTGGAGACTCCTTCCGTAAATGTTAAATAATAAAAAAAAAATCTCCTACAAACACCACCATATTTATGAGTACATGTGTTTTTTTTTTAAACAATGTGTTCGTACATTCATATTAATAAAAACCTTCAGCACCTTTCCATCCAAGAAGAATCAAGAATTCATCTCAGAATCAAGAATTCAAAAGGTATGTTGATGACAAAGAATATCTAGTAAAGTTTTCAGCAATATGTGTTAGGTCTTAAAGGGATCAAATCCACTTCTAATATTCATACATCTGTGTTCTGTAAGCTCTTTAACTGAGTCTAATCCCAGAACACTGGACATAAGGTGTGAACACACCGTTTATAGAATACCAGTTCATTTTAATTAAATGGTACATTGAAACTGATTGATGCTTATCGCTTTAATCCGAGACCTACACATTTGAAAGCTTTAAGAACAACAAGTCCCCAGTATGAAGAGTCGTTAATATGCTTAAAGAGAAATGACTCACTGTTTGGTCATTCAGGTGAAGTGCGTGTTAAGTACATAGGCTCAGACAGATTATACATGGTCCTAACTCAGCAAAAAACACACAACACACACTCAGACTACAATCTAAGCCAAGAGGATGGTGTCCGAAGCAGCGTTCACGTTGCTAAACAATTCCAAAACAATCACAGTTCAGATATTGCTCAGATATCGTATAAACGATTCAGGTCAGTGTTTTTCAACCTATCGGATATCTGGGCAATTGACTCAAATCTAATTGCTCACATCTGTTTTTTCTGTTCATTATTCCATTTGTTATGCATATAAGTGTTTTTTTTTTTCACTATTTGGCAGTCAAACAACAAAATGATTCATGGCAAGAGGTCAGTAGAGTCCAGATTAAATAAACAGTTTTATCAATCTGTCTGGGGAAGCAACCATGAAAAAAAACAAGAAATGCTGTAGAATAGCAACAGAAACTGAGCTGCCTATGAGGAAATAGCAGTGCAAGGACACAGTTGGTCAAGGACTTAAGGCCAAATACTAACAACTAATTTTGTGAAGGAAACAACAAAATGACTTGTTTTTCTACAATCAAACCCTGATGCAGTGCGGCGGGAGGCAACAAACATCAGATTTGTGTCAGTACATCAGATTGGTTTGGGTCGAAGACACTCAGCCTATTTCCCTCAACCATCTCATTTACTTCACCAAGTTAGACATTTATTGAATATACGAAACAGAAATGCTAGTATTAAATGCTAGAGGTTCAATCTGATAACAAACCCATCTGCTACCAATTACATTGGTACTGCCACAACGTATAAAAACAACTCAGCCTTGCCATGATTTATGTTGAGCAATTACACTACACAAGATTTTCCAGAATACTCCTGGTACACTTACACTTGGGTGGAAATTGGGACAAATGTGATGTTTTCTTTAAGAGATGATCATTAAGACTCAGTGGGATCACCTCACAGTCAGTTCAAATCATAACAGCTGTTGCCTAAAGATGATATTAACCTGTGAAAATTCTTTGCTTTTTAAATGGTTATTGTTGCAACTCACCTGATTCAACATCCAGAGAGTACTTGTCTATAGCGAGGTTCATCGTCTGGTAAGCTGTGTTGCAGAAATTCTCCAGAATAAGGTAGACTGCAGATGTCACTTCATGGGGAACCGGCTTCCCAAACTTCATCCTGCTGTTCACTACAATGCTTCCATTCCTGAAGTTTAGGATCTCCAGGTGCTGAAAGTTGCTAAGATTGGACTGTAGATATGGGACCAGCTGGTGGAACAAACATGACAGAAATGACACAAAACATTTACTCTCCAAAATGTGCACCAGGTTATGCCAAAATTCTCTTGTCCTTGCCAAAAAAAAAAACAAATGCTACCTCCAATCATCCTCTGGAAGACCGGTGTACAGAGTATATAAAATACATACACATTTTAGCACTGACATTTTGTAATTATTGTTATTATTTGGAGAACACATATAGTGAAAATGAAAATTGAGACCATTTAAGACCCTTGGTGATATCTTACCAAGTCCAAAAATTGGCGTTCCAAAGTTTTGTATTCAGAAGAGCTCTTGTTGAATAGATCCTGTGAAAATATCATGTTGGTGACTCGAAGACTGAAAAATACCATTAGAGCCCGACCAGGACTCACTGGCATGGCGACACTAGCCATGTCATTTCCGTCATTGAATCCGCTGCCATTGTCATCATACTGGATAATGTCAAAGGACATACCAAGGTCAGTTATGTCGGGGTGGCCTGGAATGAGAGACTCGTGATCTGTGCTATGGTTCCCTTTGTTTGCATGGAAGAAAATGAGATCAGAAAGGCTAGGGGTTGATATAAGATCATTCTTGGGTAGTTCATCTCTGGAGTCTATGGTATCGACAATCCTCTCAGAAGTGTGGACAGTCGTTTGAAAGTTTGGGAGTATGTTTGTAAGGTCTTTCTCAGAGATATCGGTGCCATTGGGAGTTACTGAAGCTGTGGAATGCTTTGATTCTGTGGAGAGTTCTGTGGAGGTGCTTTTTTCTGTTGGTTCAACACCATCGTTTTGAGTGGCAGTGTTCACAGATGGGTGACTTGGAGCCTGTGAGGTCATATCATCAGGAATAATTGGGTAAGATGTATGACTGGGTAAAGGCTTCACAGTTAAGTGTAGTAAAGATGTGTCCTTTACCAGAACATTGTCAAATATTCCAGTGAATGGAGACTCTTTCTCGGTTGAGTGTTGGGTTGACACATCCAGTTTTGGTGCTTCAGTGATCAATGTTGCAGGTTCTGCAGTCACCACAATGATTTCATCTTCAGTTAGATCTTCGTCGTAGAATTGCAAAACTGGAGTTTGAGTTACTTCAACTGTATTGTCCTCAAGAATCTCCACCCCATCATTTGATATCTCAAACTCAAAAATCTCCGGCAAATGTGTCATAGCTGCAATTATAGGTTGTCCTGTTGTTGCAGGGACAGTGGAAGATTCTTCTATGCTATCAGTCTTTATGGCAACAACAGAATGGGGCTCTGCACCCTGTTGTAGTGTTTCTGGTGTAGCGTCCTCCAATTTAACATAGGTAGATGCTTCTGTTACAAGCATAGCTGTTGGTGAAGTGGGACTAAAGTTTACATTTTTAGGATTAATCTCTGAGCTCTGGACTGTAGTTCCTTCTTTGCCAGGACTATTGGTCGTAGGATGCACATGCCTTGGAAGTTCAGTTCCAGCAGAAACAGAAATGGAGATTTCACCTGGGTAGTGTTCAAAAATCTCAGGAGCTTCTTTGGTCTGCATTGAAAGCTCCACCATCAGGGTCGCCATAGGTAAGAACACTGGGGACTGTTCTGTGGTTGTGTCTTGAGGGTGATTGTGAATGTTTTGCGTCATAAGAACGTTGTCTTGTAATGGCACTTTAGGTGTCGTTTGCTGAACAGGAATATCTGATTCTCCTTCTACATTTTTCTTTTCATGGTCCTCCTGACCTTCAGTTTCTGAAACGATCTTCTGCGAGTTTACTGATGGCCGATCTGTTATCCATGGCCATGTGTCAGGGATTTGGTCATTGTTGGAGAAACCAGATCCTATATCTGTGTGTTTATCTTCTACTGAATCTTTTACTCCTGGAGTTTTCACAGGAGGCATTTCTGTTGCAGTGTTCTTGGCCCCAAATGGTGTAGGATAGACCTCCTCAATCACAGTAACAGGAAGAGGTTTAGCAGGGGTTGTGGCTTCTAGAAAGCCATCTTCTTCAATATCATCTAGAATGGAGGAAAATAATGTTTAAGAACAGAAATAAAAAAAGGACAGCAGGAATCAGGTAACTGACAAATCAAGACCGTCTGGTCAATGATGACAATTAGAATACACCTTCTTCATTCCACAGTTTCTGTTCTCTGATTTAACGATTTAAAGACAAGTGTTTTAGTGGTGGTCTAGACACTACTTAAAAACCTTACGTTCTACTCAAAGAAAATCTGCCAGCCTTGTAGGCATGGACTATGTAAAGTTAATTTAAATAATTTGAAAAGCCAGAAAATCAGTTTAATCGCCCACATAAACTGTTACTTAAAGGTATATAAAAGCTTACTGTCTGTGATGTGATCTCTGCTGGTCTCATCAGTTTTGGAGATCCTTTCTATATCCATTGTCCTATGAAGTGGGATCTCCGTAAGTGGTGTAGATGGATTGTCTTCAAAAATTATGTCATTTTCACTAGCCACCTCAGAATGAATGCCCATCCAGGGGTGAAACGGATGCAAGGTGTCAAACAGTAGACCCTCATTTTTAATGAAGACATCGTTACTGGTGAGATCCAGTCCAGGACTATCGGGCGGCTTTTCTGCAGCAAGAACATTGTCCTAAAGAGAGGAGGCAAAAATACTGCTCAAAAATTATTACAAAATCATGTTTGTGTAAATATATAAACTTTTTAAAAAATTTGTTTAGACGTTGGTTTATGCAAAATTACAGAAAGATTGTTAAAAATGGCTAAGTGACACTTACATAGAAAGTGTGTCAAATACTTCACTGAATGTTCTGAACACATCTTTACACATATACACGGATCACAAATCCCGGCACACACAGAGGAAAAACAGTGCTCTTAAGGCCTAAGTGGAAGAAATTTTCCTTAATCTCCTTAGTGAGCTGTGGTGGAAAGATATCTTTCCTGGAGTAACTGTGGAAAATAGACATTTAACTATAAAGGCTTTCAAATCCACAGCCAACATGAAATCTGAATCGCCATTAACTATATCAACAACAAGTCCTCTCGACCACAGATGCCAAACAGGACATAAGTTAAATCATACAGTAATGCTTTGCTTCTTCCATTACTCAACATAGTGTCAAGTGTGTTAGAAAGGTGTCAGGCCACCACGAGCCGCCAAAACAGCTTCAGTGTTGTCATTGGAATTCATTCTAAATCTCTGTGGACCAGTGCTGGACTGCTGAACACCATTTTTCTGAATTCTTTTCCCCCTCAGCTGGTGTACTGATCATGATGATGATGATGATGATGATGATGGAGAGGGCTGTCTATCTAACATGTTGAAATCCAAAAAACCTCCCAAGGTGTTCAATTGAGTTGCGGAAAGTGAAGGCAGAGCAAATGACCCACTGGAGTGGGTAGTGAAATCATCCTTGACGAACAAACGAACAAACACCCTGTGTAGGATAAAATTGATCGGTGTGATTGACTTGCAGAGGAAGACAATTGAATCCGAAGCATTCTAGCAATAAATAAATAATTATACATCCCCTACAGTGCAACACGTCCACTTTTTTAACCCCTTCAATATGTCACCCATCTGTAGTTCTTCTGGCAACAGCTGGATGATTGACTTTATTTATGAGCTGCAAGAACAACAAGGCATTAAATGGAGTGTCAATGCAGCAAGTGGGCCACGGGAGACACAAAGCATGGCGGTGCCACTAAGCAGAGAGGAATAACAGAGCATGTAAAAATCCGACATCTTGGCTGTTTGGTCCTCAGATGTGACTTTCCATTTAAACTGTGCTCAGTGTCATAGTGAGAGTTAAAACACACACAAACAAATTTCACAATCTGGTACATGGAAAATACAGAAACTAGATTTTCCGTAATGAGTGTTTCAGCGTGGGTAATCTTTTAACATGCACAGCTAAAATGAATGATGCTAATGACTGCCATTACAGGGTATCATCTGGCATTTGGAAAACAGTTTCCAAGCTGCCCCTGAATAATAAGGTACTATTTGCTATATGAGAGAGAGAGAGAGAGAGAGGGAGGCATGGTTTTCTAATATCTAGGTGGTCTTACCAATGACCCCAAACTCACCATCATGTTATTGGAGTCGAGTGGTCTGCTGGTCGGTTTGGAAAGCGGCAATGTCTCCACTGAGAAAGTGAAAAACAGAGACAAATAAGATCGGATTATATCCTAGAAAAGCAGACCATAATTTATAATGACCATGGCATCATTTTGAGACCTGAGACTGTGGAATTCTTTAGCTGGAGATAACTCTGCCGTACAAGAAGGGAGGCAAATGATACAGCACAGTTCAACTTTACAGCTATAAATATATATTTGAACTATTAAGATTAATTATGACATGAACAAACCACGCAGGACAAGTGTTCCAAATAGTCAGATCTCAATTTGTATTCAAAATTAATGTATTTGGAGGTGGGTGTGGCCAGAAAAGCAGATTTTTTTTTGTCTGTTTTAAATGAGTTGAAATGCATCCATATTCAGTTACACCCCTAAGAGGTACAAATCTACATCGCTTTAGTTCATAATTAGTATAAATCTCTAGTCTGCCCTTTCTGCTAAGCTTCTTTAAAAAACAAAAACTAATAGTACACCACATATGAATAACTTATTCGTATTCGGTTACATGTCCAGTGCACTGAAATAATCAAAAGAAGGATTAGGAGTCGAAAAAGACCTGGTTTATATTTCTGGGTCTAGTTCGAAAACGAGATGGAGCGCCCTCCGATATCATCAGAATCATAATTCCTTGGATCCCGGCCATAGGCATGTGTACTGGAACACTTTTTTAGAGCACTTCATACCATTTTCCAGCTGCAACGAGTCAGGGTCCACATCCAAACTGGTGTTTCCATTGTTCCCAAGGCTCTCTTTGTGCAGTGCCTCAGTGATGTAATGGCGTAAGTCGGTGACAGTGTAGACCACAGTGGGCAGTTCCTCCAGTTCTGTGTAGGATTTCTCCACCTGGTTGGACCCGAGTGTAATGTCGGTCATGGTCTCGTTGTTAATGCCTGCTACATCTCCTTCCAGGACAATGGCGTAATGTACCACCACTGCAAGGCCCCTGAAGAACAGAGGACAAAAATACTGTAGGTCCAGCTAACAATTTTAGGCTTGCAGGATTATATAAGTCCAAGAATCCAAGAATCTGTCAAAAATCTCTTGATGTTCGGAATTTTTTTGACTCAATGTTCCTTTTCAGCTGGTTGCTTATTAACTGTAACATTTCCTTAATGTTTTTTGTCTATGATTTTCTAAGAAATTCCAAGTGCTATTATGTTAACCTAACTAAAAACTAAACTACTTTCTTTAATCAAAACAGAAATTTCAGGTTCTGGAACATTTAACATTGAGATACCAAATTCAGTTAATCCAACCAAAAAAAATGCAATTTTGTTCTCAGATTTTTATCTTAATTTTTGCATCTCATTTTCTCTCATTGTGTGCAACCCTGGTGGGTTTATGGCTACATCCATTTTCTCTCCCCTGATGTCTATAATCTACTTTAGGTCTTATATATTTGTCCCTGCAAGCAAAGAGGCAAAGCCAGTATGCTATTATGCTTCAACACCCTCCTGTGTGAACGTTCAGTATTTAGGTGCTTTAATGATTTTAAGGAGCTCACAACATGCGGTTTTTACAACAAATAAAAAAATCCAACAATTGGTGACAATGAATTAAATTGAGCTGCTCATAAATGCTGTGTTGGTGGGCAAATTGTTTTTTCCTATTTTGGAAAAAATAAAGGGAGAAATTAGAACCTAAATCCATTCGTGTGAAATTTTGTACTAATTTGACATGCCATGTTGGGCTTTGCTACAAAAACGCTAGCCTGTAAAAGCAAAGCCTAACCCACAGACCCTGTGAGGCTAGACATCAGAGA
>JAOTRN010000001.1:2157440-2168903 GCA_028566695.1 Bagroides melapterus
CTCGGGACGGCAGCGCTGAAACGCGAGAGCTCGTTCCGTCTCGTCTCTCATCGCCTCGCTTCACCGACCTTCTTTTTCTCTCTCTCTCTCTCTCTCTCTCTCTCTCTCTCTCTCTCTCTCTCTCTCTGTCTGTCTTCCTTTCTTTCTTTATTTCTGTGCCGCAGCAGGAGCGCCCGGAGCGACGCCTACGCATTGTTTTCTTTTCTTCCTTTTCGTTGTGTGCGTGTGCTTTTATTTTTTTTTTTCAACAGCCAGCGCGAGGGACGGAACACCACTGAAAAAAAACATCACAGTGCACGCGATGTTACACGGTATAGTGCGTACTCACGGCGGAAAGATGAAGCCGTGCATTGAGTCATCAGGTATAGATTAGTTTTGAATCTGTGAACACACGCGCGCGCGACTTTTTGTTTTATTTACCATGTTTTTAGTTTTTCCCTGAATGTTAAACATTTTTCTCATACATACATGCATTAAAAATATTTACCATCACCTTGGTCCTAGAGTTCCACAAGACGAAAAATAGTAGCTAGGAATATAATACGGTATGTAATCCTAATCCAGTGCCCTACACACTAATGAGTCATTTCAGGCCAAGTCTTTCACGAGTCGTGTTTTGACTCGACGCCGTTTTCAGGATGTAAGTAGCCTTGTTATAAGCATGACCTTAACACCACCATTAGTGTGACGTGTGTGTGTGTGTGTGTGTGTGTGTTGAAAATGACCATGCCCTGTTGAAATAGTTTGAGACCCCTAATATCTCACCTCTTAGAAACTTACGCCTCGTTTCATAACACTAAAGCAGCCGTGCAGAGACCAGAGAGTGCTTAAGTGCTGCGAAATGAGACTTGGATGCACCACAAGAACGTTTCTAATGATGCGTGCACGACCAGAGGTTCTGGAGGTTTCTTAAGACGCACGTGCGGTACAAAAGTCCACAACCTCCACACACGCGCTGCAGTCATCCCCCGATTCTTTTTTTAATATGTGTATATACGTAAACCTAGATTTGCGTACTGTTTCTGTGAACAACATCTAATATTGTAGACGTAAATATTAAGAGGAAGACGGTTCTGGATTACTGAAATACCCCTCCTCCCTGTGCGCTCTTCCGCGAAGTTGTCTAAGCTCACAAGCTGTGAAATGGTGGTGCCGCGTGAGCTGTCGAGACTAATAGTGTAGGAGCTCATAGGCTCGCCAACCGAAATCTCTCTCTCTCTCTCTCTCTCTCTCTATCTCTCTCTATCTCTCTCTCTCTATCTCTCTATCCCTCCCTCCTTCCCTCGCTCGCTCTCATTCTCCTCACAGCGTATTGGTCGAGGATGAAAAAAATGAAAAAGTTTTGTGACCAGTATATGTTACAATACCGTAATGTTATATATTGTTTATTACAAAAAAAGGTAATTAATCCGTTCCGGTGGAAAATAATCACAAGTTTTTCCAGTCGTCATTGAGGATGTAATCAAGTGATTGAAGGTCCGGGAGTTTGGGCTTCAAAATTAAAAGAGCAATAGTATTCAAAATAGACGCAAGATCTAAACAAATCTAGAAATTGTTATATAAAATGTGCATTTCGTGATGATATGCTCATGATGAAAACCACATGAATAATTATGATTCAAACGCAAATAAACGAATCCCGTGTAGGAAACGGCAGTTTGGGGGGGGGGGGGGTGTACATGACAAAGCGAAGAGTTGTGAAACCACGTTTGACATATGGACATATCTGTCCATAATATAGCTTGCATTTAAAACAACAAATGTACATTTATTTCCAGTTAAAATCCTAAACACAGCATTGAAAATGACCCCTCGTCTGGCCACTAGCTCACATGGAGTTTGATCTTGAACGTGTGCTGGTCTTGGCATGTTCACTCGCATGTCCACAGCAAATAAAAAAAAAAAAAAAAAAAAAAACACAGACAAGACAATCCTCACCGGGGTATAGGCTAATCGTTTGTCCAGGCCGCTTTGTCCTTCAGTGACTTCTTTCTTTCTTTCTTTCTTTGGGGCATTCTGCTGCATTCATGTAGCTGATTTCTGTTTATGACTGTGAGTAGTAGTAATAGTTGCTGTTGTGTGCGAAACGGCTAACACATTCGGGCCCACAAGCTGGAGCTGTTCATTGACAAAAGCATGAACAGTAGTATTAACTGTTCAACAACATGCACGACTTTTCCCTCACCAAATTAAAACAGAAATGAGTAAAAAATAAATAAATAAATAAATCAGCAATGCTTTCCATTTCTATAAAATTACCCACTGGCGAAATCTCTTTTTTGTCAATTTCCTCACCTAAAAATTGCACTTCATACATAAATAGAGTTGCAACCGATTGGGAACGATGAGGTTAAAATACGACGGACTTGTTTGCAGCACTGGAAAGTTAACCTACGTTCAAGTGTATTAATGTACTAATTAGTACTGATTACACCACTGAGAGAAGGCGAACTTTGAACTTCCTGTGAGCTCACCACAGTGGAGCAGTTTCACTTCTTATAACGTTAGATGACCACATGCGCCTTCTTTTCTAAAGGAAATCTGAGCTCTGTTCTACTGTTAGCTGGAATGGCGTGCGTGCGTGCGTGAGTGTGTGACCAGGGTGTATTCACTCCTCGCGCACAGTCTACCTGGGATATGATCCTGATCCACCGTGACCCTGACCAGGATAAAGCGCTTACGTCATATATTTGTTAACCGTCTCAGAAGCCACACCTCCGTCTTTTACCGCAGGATTTATGAGGTTTTATGTGCCTAAATCCACACCTCAAAACTGGCACATTTTACACTCGCTAGTCTTTTCCGTGCCAAGTTTTTTTTCTCTCGCCTATCTCACTGCCGACACGGAGCGACGCAGCTGCTCACACGCCTTCCTCGTGCCCTTGGCGTCTCCCCATGAGAGTCACACATACACAGCTTTAAAAACAAAGTCTAAACGAACGTGCAGATAGGCTTTTCGATTGTTTTTCACTGAATTAATGAAAAAAAGGAGTGCGTGTAGGCTTTAATCTTTCTGTATGTGTAAATGTGTCCTCGTTGCACAGTCTAGCTGCACAATTATTGGCGTGTAATTTTGTCATCAGTTAGGTATTGGTTAAAAAAAACAAAATTATGGACTATTAGAATTAAGGCTTTAGTTTGATAATGGGGAAGTGCAGACTAATCTTAGAACTCGGTTCTTGTTTGTTGGTCTATAAGATTAAAACGTCTTTCAGACACCTTTTCCATTTTCATATCAAACAAAAGCATGTACGCAAGCAATAACAGATGCAGAAAGTTTATAGAAAAACATCCTGATATAGTTTGTTAAACTGTTTATACATGTAGCACAGCTCGAGCCTGTTTAATGGGAAAGCCCGGCAGATTCCCACGTTTGTTGAGAGTCTTGATTTGGAGCCGGGTTACTTTTAGCATCAAACAAAGGCGCCTCGGAGAGTGTCGCTTTGGATGGATTGCCTTTGCATTTTCTTCACTACAAGGAGGCGAGCCGCGCGCTCCCTCCGAAACAGCCCGGGACGCATAATGTACTCACACTAGCGCGCGAGGTCGTTAAGAGCGCGGAAAACGAGCGCGCGGGGGAGCGTGTGGCCGAACGATTCGCACGGATTAGCCTTTAATGGACGGAGGGAGGGAATTGCAGCTCAGAGGGGAAAGCTAGAATTTATGCGCAGGATTTTCTGATGTGCTGATGGGAATTAATATACTTTTGTCACTGTGTGGATTATGATCCAGATCCTAACTATAAAGTGCCTTTGAAGAAAATAAAAAAGGCTTTTGAATGGAAAAAAGCTAGTCTGCGTAAGCCGTTATTATAATCGACTGATTTTTATTGTGATCACGCGCAGCGAGGCTGAAATGGCAGGCCACGAACCCTCCCTGTTTAAACGTTCTGGCCTTGTTGCTACATGGGTTGCCATGGAAGTGACGAAAACACTCCAGCAGCGAGAGGATTTTGTGCGCGTGAGGCCGAAGCCCATTTTGATTGATGAGACCGGGGGCGGTCTGCCTCCCTCCTTCAACGGCAGCGGCCGAGACCGCATCTGCAGATAAGAGCCCCGGGTCTGCCTTATTGAAATCCGAGGGCTCTGTAGAGCCATCAATAACGGAGGCGCGGCTCGCAAGCTCAACAAAGCTCCGCTTTTATGTCATTGCCAAGCGGTGGGGCTGGGTGATAGCATCTTTCCCTCAGTGGCGCTATGATGAAATTCCCCCCTTCTTCTCCTCCTCCTCATCTGCGGGCGCCGGGCATTTTGTGTGTGTGTGTGTGCGCGTGTGTGTGTGCGTATGAAAGAGGAGGGTGAGCAGTGCACGGCGGCATTCCTTATCAGAGCGTTTGTGACTAGATAACAACGTCACGTGGTTTGAATCCTGCTCCGCAGCCTGGATATGGGCCATGCGAACGCAGGCGTCTTTAGCAGAGACAGTCAGACTGAGGCCTGACCGGAGAGACTGTTTGCTTTTCTCTTTTTTCCTCCTTTTTTGTACTGAGCACTCATCCAGTCCTGCCAAACTGGTTAAAAAACCTTGAACTGGAACTGTGAAAACAGTGCGTGAGTGAGAAAATGAAACGACATGACCATTTGTATGTTTTAATTGCAAACATTAAAACAATGGCAGTTTTTATTAGAAAAAGCTACATAATGAAACGTGGGTTATTTTAATTCATGAATTCTGATTTAGGTTATTTTTAACACAGGAATTATTTTTCCTCTCATAGGAAGTCAGTCAAGGGATGGTGCTGACTAGAACATCCAACGTGAACTAATCAAGCAATAGAAGTCGTGATTCAAAGCATGGTAAGGCTTTTTTCCCCCCTAAGACTGCTTATCATATGCATCATAAAAAATGGATCCCATGATGATATTTCTTTTTTTCCTCTCACTCCCTTTTTTTAACTGCCATAATAAAGCACAAGTTTTCCACCCTCCATGTTGTGCATCAGTCCTCTGTACGACATTTCTATTTCCTGCTAGTTGTTTTCTCGATTATTTACGTATGTAGGCACTAGAAATCCATGTAATATAAACCACCTCCATCCTATTGGCATAGATGCGTGATGCAGTCTCTCTGGGGCTTGATGGGAAGACAGAGCTGAGCTGTCTGCTGGGCATCGTCTAGAGCATACATCAAAGCCCCGTCTGCCCCCACGGAAGCCTTGGAGAGGCCGACTTTTATGAACAATTTCCCTCTTGTGACCTTGACTACATTGCACCATCTGCACTATTCAGAATTAAGTGTGGGGAAACAAAAAATATATATACATCACCGTTTATGATTTCTTATTTAAATCTGATTTTATATATGAGTTGTATAAGTTACCCTTTGTATTGATTATGAAATTTGACCACATGTATGAAACATTATAATTGTAGTTATAGAAATAACTACAATAACTAAGTTATTGTAATCAGCATTTTCTTTTTCATCATATCCTTTTACTGTGATCCACCTGAATTAACTGGAGTTAATAATTTTGTGGTTGAACTGGCTTGCTTTTGCCCTTTTCCTTCCAGGTGGATGCAAGTGCAGCCTGCAGAATGAACCCACTCACAGCACTTGGCATTGATCGGAGCAGCCTAATGCGGGAAAGCCTCCACGTTCATGGGGGAATGGTTTATCCAGCAGGAATCCGAACCCTGACGACAGAAAAAGGCTATGTTGGGGACCGGATGCAAGAATTACTCTATAAACCTGATGTGTCACTGGACAGCAGAAAGGCCACTAATGGCTATGTTGGACTTTATAAAAGCCCAGCACCAGGGATTCAGAAACCCCTGGTTGTGCCCGGCACCGGTGCAGAAGCTTTGGGCTTAGATAGGCATGTCGGACCTGTTGATAAGCCCTCTGATCTGGGATTAAATGGTGGTGGCAGCACCAGCTACTTGCGTCTCCCATGGGCAAACCCTTACCATGAGGCAGGACTATATCCCTTTCTAGACTCCACCAAGTATGCTGCTTTGAATATGTACAAAGCGTCATTTATGTCGCAGCCTTCACCATACCTGCCCCAACACCTGGCCTACCAGACGCTTTGTCCTGGGGCAGGAGGAAGTGCAGCTGGTGCTGAGCGCTTGTTTTACATGCCACCATATCCTCCGGCCCCCATTTCTTCACCTCTTGCCTCTCCTTTAAGAATCCCAACAGCTACAGTGGCCCCTACAGCACTGTCCCCACTAGTGCATCATCAGGACAAGGCCTTACAGAGTATGGGGCCAAGGATTCACCATGAGCCCTCTGCCTTTGGGCAGCAAACGTTGCATCAACAAACCCAGTCCCACCACCAGGCACAAAGTGAGAGGCAACATTCTGGCAGTGGAAATATTAACAGCAGCAGCAGCAACAAGTCCAATCGAATCCCTTCCAGCAAGAGCTCAAGCAGTGGCAGCAGTAGCAGTAGTAGTACTATTAGCAGTAACAGCAGCACCATTAGTAGTAGTGCTAGCATAACCAGCAACTCTAGTGTCAGTATTCCAGTAGACTCAAGCCCTTCTCTGGTGATGCAGGCACCCCGCACCACTCCACGACCCTCTCACCCCCCTGGTGCTCCCCCACCTCTTGTGGACAGTGCTTCAGACTTTCAAAAGACTGTCTTTCGTAGTCCTTCGTCCTCGTTGTCAACCTCAGCCACTTCGGCAGTTTCCCATCCATTCTATCTATCCCAAGAGCATCGCTCCCCGCTAAGGCCTGCTAGTCAGAAGTCCAAGTCTAAAGAAGGGAGCTCAGAGCAGCACAGAATTGGAGGGAGCGAGAGGAAAGGCTGTAGTTCACCCAGTAAAACCTCCACTGAGAAGCCTGTACAACAGGGGCCCCCCACCAAAGACCCAGCAGACAAGCCATTAGACCTATCTGCCAAGATCATGGATTTTGAAGGACCTCCTAATGGATTTCCTCCAAAGCTGGAGGCTTTAGCAAATCTGGGCTACTCTCCCAACTCTCGTTATGGACTTCCTCCGAGCAGAGAGCTTCTAAAAGAGACTCTTTCCCCCTCATCCTCTGCTGTCAGCACTTCTTCTAAAACTCCAGAGAGGCCTGAGATTATTAGCACTTTACACTCTTCCTGGGTGGTGCCAAGCACAACCCAGGCACTCTGTTCTGAAGCCAACCACAACAAAGGTTCCACTGTCATCAAAAATAAAAATCTAGAGCATGTCATTTCACAGCCAAGGAGCTCTTCGTGTCCAAGGATTGGAGAATCCAACAATGCTGTTGTATCAAACCCTACTCCTGTTGTTGTAACATCAGCATGTCGTCCATCATCTGCATCCCCATCTCCTAAGGTAAATGGTGATTGGCCGAAGTCTGCACCCACCCCACCAGAAAAGGTGCAATCTACTAATCGTAGTAGCAGCCAGCCATTGGCCTCAAAGCCAGTGAAGGCACCTAAAAAATCAGATACACCTGAAATTGTCTACAAACCCCAGCAGGCACACATAGAAAATGGACATCCTCCCCCTCACCTCTACATGACCCAAGGGGAAGCCTACTTGCCCTCTAGCTTAGCATATGCTAACAGATACCTTCCATACACTGTTCCAGAAAGCTTGTCACTTCCACACCTTCAGTTGCCCAGCAAAGGGCCAGTGTACCCTCATCCAGTCCTGCTGAACAGCAACAGCTTATATTCTACTCGTTTGCCTCACAAGCCTGGCCTTCCTTATGGAATACCATCTAGTCATGGAGAGTATGTAACCTACCATGATTCACAAGAGATGGTTCATCCTCTAATGTCTCCCCACTTGCCTCTTGACCCCAAAGAGCTGAGGTCCAGGCCTCAGGAGAAGACATGGCAGCACGAGGAGTCCCCTTACAAGCAGCACAGTGTGTCGGACACGGACACACGCTACACAGCTGAGAGGGACTCCGAGGGGCCAGAAGTTTTAGGCTGTAAACCTCACATAGCGAGCAAAGATGACATTGTCTGCATCGACCTGGTCCAAGACGACACAGATGGCAGTCCTGAGCCAGACAAGTACAGCACTCCTCCTGCCAAGCAGAGAGAGCCCACCAAGCCAGCCGGCAGCGGGACAGGGGATGGGACGAGGAGTACTGGTAATTCCAAAGTGAAGGAGCCAGAACTCATGCAGATCCTGCGCTCTAGCCAGCCAGTTGAATACAAGCCAGCTGAGGCTGAGCGGCGGCCAGATCCCTGCAGTCCTCCAGAGCCACAGGAGCGGGCTGAGTCTCCTGGGCAAAGCCAGGGTGAGGAAAGTTCCAGTGAGCACAGCCCGCTGCCTCCTTTGCTGGAAGAGCAGACTCTGCGCTGCGCCAGGACCTCCGGTGACAGGGTGCGACCAGACGTCACAAATTTCAAACCCGATAGGCACCATGCCATCCGGCAGTACATGGATCTGGGCAAAGAACGAGAAAACATGGAATCTCCTGAGGATGAGGAAGACGGACACGGATGCTCCAAAAACAAACGGTCCAGCCTGGCTAAGAGGATTGCTAACTCGTCAGGATATGTGGGTGACCGCTTCAAATGTGTTACCACTGAGCTTTATGCTGATTCCAGTAAATTGAGCCGGGAACAGCGTGCCCTGCAGGTAAGCAAGAGATATAGATTTCTTATAATATCAGATCTTTAACAGCAAATACAGTTTGAGAATGTATTTTAGGTTAAGTTTCAAGTATTTCAAATGACACATTTTTGTTTCAATGAAGATGCTTAGTTAATTTCTCGGAAAAGGTGCGTCAGTAAAAAAAATTTCAGTTCTCTCAAATCCCAGCTCTAACAGCTGTAGTTGCTTTACAAGGCAGTTCTTGCATCAGATTGTCACGCTTAGTCATATTGAAAGCCTCAGTAATTACGGCTGGCTGTTATTCACACACCAGTCCCCCACCATCCCCCCTCACTTTTTTGACACCCTGCTGCAAGGCTATTGAACAGCGGGCAGGTTTTAGGGGCAGCCGTGAGGGAGGAGCCATGTGTTTTTTGCGCATGATGTTCACGTAGTAAGGGTTAACACATCTTGTAGTTATACTTGAGGAAACTATTAACCTGCAGGCAAGACCAAAAGACCTGGGATGGTGTATGTCACTGATATAAGAGGTAAACGTAGCTGCACACTGTCTTCTAGCCTGCCTACACACACACACACACACACACATCCCAGGCTTGCTGTGTGCGCAGTGGCAGCCCTCCCAGCTTAAGTGAAATCCGGCCCATTCATTTCTGATGGGGAAGATTAGAGGTCTTCAGCAGCAGCAAGACGAGTGCTCTGCCTGGCAGTCATTAGCGTATACACACACACACACACACACACACAGAATGTGGACGGATGGGCAGTAGGCGTTTTAACGAACGCCATATTCTATCCATGATAGACTGAGGACTTTTAAAGAAAACCGTATGCGATGGTTTCCTGGATTCAGAGTCCTGGCTTAATATGAACTATTTATATTGTTCTCTTGAGAACAGTCCTTTTCAGTTGCAGACTAAGCTTTGAATTTTTAGGATGTTTTTCATCTTAAACTCCCATAAAAAATTGCTTTGTTGTTTTCTGAATTAGCACAGCGTAAACTCCATCATAACAATGGCCCTGTGTTTATGTTTGTTAATTTTTTTGGAAATCAATGTTTCTGTGTTTAAATGATTGTGTTTACTGGGGAAAAATGATTTTGAGCACACGTTCTAATCACTTAGATCGAAGTCCTATCAGCAGAGGACAGTAATTTCAGTCAGCCAGCCGCTAACTGGGAGGTTAGTGCTTTAATATTTTTTTTCCCATTGCTAATCAAAGGTGAAATGAGTAACACTTGGTGTTGTGCACCACACAGAAGGTTGCGGAGTGACTCAGATTGATGTGCGTTTCATGCATTTAGGGAAAATGAATCCTGTGGCGTGACATTGACATTTTTTATTTTCATATGCAAATGTCACGATTTAAAGTGCATTTAGCTTTGCGCAAAGGTTAGCGGTGAAGTGTGCAAAATTTGCATCTAGCGTTCTTGGTCATGGATTTTGTGTGTGTGTGTGTGCGTGTAGCGAGCAATGATGCGTTTCTCCGAGTTGGAGCTGAAGGAGAAGGAAGGCTGCACGTCTTCCAGCTCTGTGCCATGGAGAGAGCGAGAGAAGGAGAAAGAGAGAGAGAAGAGTTTGGCTGAGAGCCAGCACGGAGAAACGGAGTGGGAGCCGAGCCAGCGCTGCTCCAAACCTCCAACAGAGCAGCACAACGGTAACACACACACACACTCTCACTCACTCTCGCAAACTGTGTGACGTTCTTTAGTCTCCATCGTACTGGGCAGCAATTTAACTGAAAACGAAACCGTCACGTTTGGGAGACCTTTCAATTACCGGTGTTTATTCACCACCCGAGTTTCCTCAGCGCTGCTGGATTCTGGATTCCGATTGGTCAGAAGGTGTTGATTAATTTTCCCTACCAGCAGCTCTGACAGTAGCGCAGCTGCAAATCACAGGTTTATGTTAATGTACTCGTTCTGATATGTTTTCGTTTCTATAGCAACGGCTCTTTTGGATGCTCCACATAAACAGATTACAAAATTGTAGGTATGATGAAGTGTTCCCAACGTAAGGAGGTATCAGGCAACAGAGTTGTTTCTCCATAACACAATGCTTTAACGTACGTGAGAACAGGAAGTGTGAAATTGTACAACAGTGATTTATTACTTTGTTTAACCAGGAGAGAACTTGAGTGAACGGAACTAGACTTACAGCGATAATGACCTAGCAATTCAGTCACCAGCAAGTCACAGCTAGCATGGTTCCTCCATAAGTTAGCCCTATAAATTGCAACCTAGTTAACTAGTTAATTTTAGTTACAGAACCACACAGACTTATTTACATACCATCAAGTTTACTCCATCACATTTGTGGCTGCACTAAATTTGGAGTTGCCTTCTGAAGAGTAGAGTCTTTCTAAAAAAAAACAAAAAAAACAACTGCTGCATGTCTCGGGAACCGTCTCACCATCTCCGGCTTTCCCCTTCTGTTTTTATGCCCTCACGCTATCTGTCTATCTGTCTGTAAGCTGCCGTTTCTCTCTCGGTTCACTCTATCACTTCTCTTTGGTGTCTCTCGTGAAAAAGGGACAGTCCCTTCTGCTGTGGCTCTCCACACTACAGCACCAACCCAGCGCGGTAAACAGCACTTCCTCCCCCGCCGCACTCAGACAAAAGACCCACACACTCGCACTCACACACTCTTTTCAGCACGTGGTGTTTTGCTCTCCGCTTTCCTCTCCTGCTAATGGAACAATGCCATTATATTTCCAAATTTGCATAAATGTGGCAGTGACCTCCCTCTACCCGGAGAAGGAAGTGTGTGTGTGTGTGTGTGTGTGTGTGTGTGTGTGTGAGGTGGAGGTGTGAGGATGGTTTCTGTTTGGGGTAAAAGTCTTAGCTGAGTTTCTGTCTGGTCTAGAGGTCTCTCTCTCTCTCTCTCTCTCTCTCTCTCTCTCTCTCTCTCTCTCTCTCTGTCTGTCTGTCTGTCTGTCTGTCTGT
>JAOTRN010000001.1:2313201-2318201 GCA_028566695.1 Bagroides melapterus
TCAGGTGAAAATAAATAAATAAATAAATAAATAAAAGACAGGAGAACATTCCCAAAAAGTATATCTCTGTAGTTTTCTCTGTGCCCCGCCCCTCACACGCTAGCGCACGTCCATATGGACTCAGTGACACACCCACATTTGACACGTTGGATGCTTGTATTTGCGTGAACAGAAAACTAATCTCGCAAAAATGTTGACATGCTCGTGATTTAGACAGCAACAGGAAAACAAATAACTATACTGAAGCTACATTCGTCATTAATGTTACCTCTTAAACAAAAAATACCTAAACAATGACGTGTGACCTCCATGAGGCGCCAAGTGTTGGGCGGGGCATAGTCTCTCTCATCCTGTCAATCAAAGAGATACTAGCCAATCGGTGTTTTATGCAGAAGAGGGCAGTAACACTTTTGCTCTGTGTTCTCCTCCCTAAGTGCTAGATATTGTTCCCTAGGTGTGATAGTGAAGCTCTAGCTAGTGTTTTTTTTTTTTTTTTTTTTTGGGGGGGGGTTTGAGTGTGTTCAATAAAGTATCTAACTAGTCAAATATAGTAACGTTGTCACTGACGTCTCTTCTAAAATGCTCAGTGTTAACCAGTGTTGGTCCAATGTTAGCACAGTCTGGTACTTCCTGTTCAACAGATGCTACCAGCGCCAACACGAGTGTAGATAATGTTCCAACATGAATAAAGTCAACTTTAAATCTTTCATCGACTTCTGACATCAGCCATTTTCATTACAAGGCAACTCCACAAGCGTGACTACTGCCATAACACACCCCAGCACAACACACTCTTTCTCAACAAATTCTTTACCACACCTTTATTTTGACAGGAGTGTTAATTTCCTGAAGTGTTAATGATATGTTGGGAAATCTGTCATTCCAAGTCACACAACTTTAACTCTGCAGTCGGAGGAACTTCTGAACGTATCTACAGCAGCTTTATCATTAAAGTGCTAACTGACTTCATTAAATTATTAATATAAAAGGTACAAAATGATATGTGTTATTTCCGTTGGTTTTAAAGAGCCCCTTATTTATGTACTTCATTCATTTAATTTTGTCCATTTACTCATATTTGAATTTAATTAGTATAATCTTTACTTACTAATTTATTTACGAAGGTAATTATCCATTCTCGATTTCTTTTTTTCCTATTTATTTCTTTAATTTGAAAAACAAAATTCCGTTTAATTGCTCCGCGAAAGCCCGTCTCAGTGAGTTCCGTTTTTTAGCAGCATTATATCGCCACCTGGTGGTTACATCCAGAACAACGACAAGAGCAACATGATTAAAAAAATGTCAGAATGAGATCAAACACGATTAGACTGTCCACTACATGTTACAGAATACACCGGATCTAAAAACATAATTATAATGTAATTATAATAGTAGTTATAAGTTGTCTAAGTATTGGTAGTAAGTAAGGGGGAAAAATCTAGAAAAAAAAAACCGAAAAAAAATACAATAAAACATTAAAAAAAAAAAAAAACTCTTGAAGTGGAATCATTTGGGTCTTGAGTGCAAGGTGGAAGTTATATACGAGTTAGATATGAGTTTTTAGCTTTAATGTTTCGAGTTTTTTTTTTTTTTGAGCTAGCTGGCTAACATTTGCCTGTCAAATAAACGGTCACTTGCAAACGAGATGAACTGTACAGCTTTTGAGCTAGCTCGCTACCTAGATACCTTGTGTGTGAGAGATAATTAGCTTAGCAACGTCGTGCATTATAGAACTTGTGTAAAATTGCTTTTAAGATAATATTTTTATTTATTTATTTTTCTTTCTTTTTTACCTCAAGGTGATTCTTAAGGTTAGCTGTTAGCTGTTGAAGAGCAGTTAGCTTGCTAACACAGCTTGTGTTATTGTACTGTTGTGACCTTGGATGAATTTGAAAGTAAAATTGCGCTCTGTATTTCCATGCGACATGCTCGTGACTTCCTGTGGCTTCTTCCATCCCGTGTCTTTTTTTTGTTTTTTTTAGGAACACCTGTACACCTGTACATTTACACAGTTATCTGATCAGCCGGTGGCAGCGGAATACGTATAACATCATGCAGCTACAGGTCAAGGGTTTAAGTTAATATTGTCATTTAACATCAGGATTGTTAAAAGTGTGTGAGGGACAATAAAGAACGGTCAGTTTCAAGTCAATATTAATTCTAGTAATCATTATTTACAACGGTGTTGAGCAGACAAGCGTCTCAGCATGAACGACCCATCAACTCTTGGTGTGGATGAACTACAAGAGAAGACGATCACATCAGGTTCCTCTCCTGTCAGAGAAGAACAGGAGTCTGACGCTATCCTGGGCACAGGCTCACACACACTGAATCTTTTTTTTTTCTTCCAGATTTCATTTATTCCGTAATTTAATGATGAAATAAACTGAGTACCCTTGGTTCCTGCTGGTACCAGTCTAGAGCAGGTAGTGTGCAGGTGGAGCAGCTTTCATACCTGAACAGTCACACTTCTCATTTCTGCTGCCGGAAGTTCGGCTCCACTTTACAGGTCAAAAACGTTTCACCTTCTAAACAGATGTAAATGTAAATGATCTAAATGAATAATGAGCTCCTCCTGGAAACAAACTCCACAACGCCGTGTTAGGTGTTAACGATGAAAGAACCATTTTTATTAACAGATATCACAGTCGTTTACAATACCAACAGATATTTTTGCTCGCATGCTAGCTGGTGATGCGTTTTTTAAAAATGTTTTTTATTATACAAAGTGTCGTATCCGTTCGGCTTGTCCGGTTTTCACAGACTACTGATCGCTTTTATCCACTGATTAATACTGAATGATTCACCGAGACTAGGGGAAGCTGTAAAAAGCGGAATTCATTATAGAACACAAGTCGTTACATCGTCATATTAAATCAGAAAGAATATCAAAAACAAAACCCAAAATGTCACAAACACAGATCTTAAATACGGAGCTAGCGGCCTGAGCGCTATCAGACACCGCAGCTCAGTCCGAGATCACAGCCGAGCTCCGAGAGAACAAAAACATTTCGGACTGATTTATTTAAAGACCCCACAAACTTGTTTAGTCACAGTTGCTCACTAACGTATCTGTGTAGTAAAACGTAACTAAAATAGTTTTTAACCTGCAGGTAGCTAGTCAGCTTTGGGAACTAAACAAATCGCTCACCAGCATGTTTGTGTGCTGGGAAGTGACTGACTCAAAGATCTGCCAGTGCAGTGACCCTCGACCAGGTGATGACAACTCGAGACCGTCAGCTTGTTTAACGCCGTGTGACCCGAGTCTATTAATACAGACCGGCGAACGTTTCAGAACTGAGAGATTTCCTGTTGATCTGCTTCACCTGAACACACACAAAACATCCAGGTTCCATGTGAATCAAAACACACGCCAAACTCTATTCGTTTTCATCTTAACAAACGAACGTTTCTGACCCTGCGGTAATTTTAACGTCCACTAGCGTTCACTCGAAATGAAATTCTTTCGTGATCTCGGTCTTTGATTTGCTGGTTTGAAGACTGAAATTGTGAACTGCCTTTTTTTTTTTTTTTTTAATTCTCATTTGAATATCTATGTAGCTTGGAGTAATTTTGAGAAACTGATTCATTGACCACCGAGCTTCAAAGACCTTCAAACTCGAGTTTCGGGAAGTAAAAGAAAAAAAAAAAAAAATCCAAATTATTTGTCTTGTGGACAATAATTCATTGTTTTTAAGCGGGATTAGTCGAACTCACCACAAGCTCATGACAGAACACACTCGTGTCCAAGTTAGCAGTCAGTAACTGAAAAACATTTCAAGTACGTGTGTGTGTGTGTGTGTGTGTGTGTGTCACATTACCCAGAATTCCAAAACAAAACCCACCAATCAGCGACCTTACAGTATCTATAGATATGTGGAGTATTGACTCAACGTCACACCCTCGTGAACTGTGGGACTGGAACACCACAATTTTTTTTTTTTTTTTTTTTTTAATTTTGTTAAGAATCTTTGCTGTAAAGTTGTGTTTCCTCTCTCAGCTGTCTGGACACTTTAAACCTGATAAAACTCTTTCACTAACCCAGCAGTCTGACTAGCATGTGTCAGTCGCTAATCTGTTGCTGTGTGCTAGCTTAGTTACTGAAGTAATGCTTTTTTTGCCTCGGAGTGAAAGAAACACTGTCAGATTTAACACAAAGGAAATCAATCTTATATAAAATCGTACACATTTAGGGCTAAAAGTTTAGAGCAAAAATTCAGCGTCTCAGTAGCTCACAGTAGAACCCACACCACTCTCAGACCCGTGTAGATGTTCCGTCTGATTTTTCTGCAGTGATCTCGGACTGAACGTACACGTCATCCTCGTCTGTATCGTTACAGAGTAATACCTTTATCATCCTGCGAATACACACCAGCTACAGCCGCGGCGCCGAGACGGGACGAGCTTCTAAATGGCAGCACGAGCACGAAAACTCTGTACAGCTCCGGCGGGAGTTAAAAAAAAAATGACACTCGGAAAATGGCGGCAAGATGGAAAGAAACGAAAGCTTTCTCCTCCGAAGACGTCACTACAGCGTACGTACAGCAACGACGACGACAAAAAAAAAACTACTATTAATTTCATTATATTTATTTATATTGATTTTTCCTTAAAACCTTATCGGACAAAGAACTACAGCTACGACGCACTGACGTCAATTAGAGTTCAGATAAAAACGCAGGTGGGTTTTAAGTGGAACCGCTTCAGCATGCATGGCTTTGTACAGAGCGAAGTGTGTGTGTGTGTGTGTGTGTGTGTGTGTGCGCGAGCGAGCGCATGTGGAGTAGAGTTAAGGATTTCTGAAAGAGAAAGTTGGCACACAAAATGCACAGTTAAGAATGAAACACTACCAGGACAGAGCGAGGCAGAGGAAATAAAACGGAGGACAAAAGAAAGACAGAGGGAAAGAAGAAGAAGAAGAAGAATGGAGTGTGCTAGTATCTTGGGTTTCCTCCCCAGGTCTCTGAAATGATGTTATGCTCTCTTCACAGCTTCCTGAA
>JAOTRN010000001.1:2320701-2329640 GCA_028566695.1 Bagroides melapterus
TAGTTACTGTAGTAATGCTACTGTTCACAAAGGAAAGGTGTTTTATGGTCATGTTGTCAGATCAGTTACGTCTTCGTCCTTAAATTGTGGAAGAAAAACTTTTAGGAAAAACTCTAACGTGACCAAAACGTAAAGCCAGAGGGGCGGGGCTTAGGAAAAACAGTGATGTGGAGACAGTGTGATGTAATCCTGATATGTTAAGCTGAAATTAATTTTATTTTGCTTTAAATGTGATTAAAAATCATAGAACAGCTTCGAGGACAAGAGTGAAAAATTAAAACTATAACCACAAACATAACTTACACTCCTCTGAACGTTATCCACAGCAAGACTCCTCTCATCCTGCGCATTGTAGTTCAGCACAGCTTCGTTATAGGTCCTCAGAAACGTGCCTTTAATCTGAACACGAACACACACACACACACACACACACACACACACACACACACACACACGTAATCAACTCTTCCAGAGCCCGACAGATGGAGTCTCCAACTGATGCACCCTGAGTAGCAGCTTTATATGACTGTGTGTGTGTGTGTGTGTGTGTGTGTGTGTGTGTGTGTGTGCATGTTTCTCACCTCGTGACGGAAAACAAACCCAGAGATGCCAGCCACCAGCTCAGCCAGGAACACTAGCGAGAGGAACATCGCATACTGTAGAAAAAAACAAAAAATATAAAGAAAGAGGGATAAAGATATAAAGAAGAGAAAGAAAAAAATAAACAGAAAGTGTGTAAGAGAGTGAGGTGAGAGGGGTGCGAGGGTTGTTTACAAAGATTCATTTTACACATGAGGTAAAGTGTTCATGTTCCTGATGGCTGTAAATATTTTGGAGACTCTGAAGCTGTTTCAAATCTGACAGCAATGTGTGTGTGTGTGATAAATGACTCGATTTGCATTGACTCCACCCCCATGTTGCATATTCATGAAGACAAACACAAAACAGAAATGTTCTATTAAAAACAGAATCCTTCACAAAAGAAATCATTACACTACAAAATGAAAAGAAATAATTTGTTCTTATTTGACATTCATTTTATCTGCTAAAAATGTGTGTGTGTGTGTGTGTGTGTGTGTGTGTAACAAGTAATTATGGAATTTTGTGATTGGGAATTTAGGAATTATCCTTTCACTGTTTGAAAAATAAAAAATTCCAGATTTGAGCTCACGGCTGAGTTTCTTAAAAGATGCTCATTAGACAGAAGAGCGAGCTTCACACTGAAGACCTGAACGTCACGACGGTTGCCCCGGGTTACGGTGAATCATTTCCGAAGGGCAGGACTCCAGCTGTGTTTTCACTAATGACGTCACTTTGGCTGCCGTGTTTGTGCCTGCTTGACGTTCTCACCAGTTTGAGCATCCATGGGCTCCCCCTGCAGGTGGCAAAGCAGCCGAACAACCCGAAGACGATGATGGTGGTCCCGGTTCCGATGAGGACGTACGGAGCGTTGGTGGAGTTCTCAGCAATCAGGGAGATATACGGCCCGAGCATGAACTTCCCCCATAGTCCCACAGCGAGGAGGATGGCCCCCGTGATCTGCAGAAAAAAAACAGACTCAAACCTCAGCCTGAGGAGCCCTGAGATCAAGCTTCCATCAGAAATCGATCAATAGATATATCAGAGATTTAACTCGACATCTAAAAAAGAGAAGCTTGTGATTGGTACAAGAGGATGTCATGTGAGATTTATCCAAGATAAGCCCCGCCCACTTTAGACTAGAGAATTCACACTAATGTGTTTTTACAACACACACAGCAGCTGAGCAGCAGAGGGAGCTCAAAGATCTCTCACTCTCTTCCATCTGTTTCTCCTTCTGTCTGCGTCGCTCTCTCTCTCTCTCTCTCTCTCTCTCTTTAGTATGTATGTGTGTGTGTGAGAGAGAGAGAGAGAGAGAGAGAATTTGTTCTTTACACCTCTTAATTCCTCACTGCTCCTTAACTCGTGTAAGATTCAAATTGGGAATTCCGATTTTCCTAAATTCTGGTGGAACAAAACCCTTCATTCTGGTTTATACTCTGTAGATCTGTTACTGAGAGCGGACTGAAATAAAAATAAAATCCCTCCAGTGTTTTTAGTCTTTCAGATGAGTTTGAGTTTATTAGAATACACTGGCCAATCACTGTACATGCTCCGCCCACATCCACCTTTCAGACGCTCCGAAAATATCATCAGGGGTTTCATCCTCTTAGCTTTGCATCATGGGGCTCTGAGGCTGGAGCTAGAAACCCTGAGTGTGTGTGTGTGTGTGTGTGTGTGTGTGTGTGTGTGGCTGCCTGAACACATCAGTCCTACTCACAGCGTCATGTCCATAAATACAGCCAAATCAGTGTGAGCTCTGAATCAACACCCCACTCGGGGTAATGATTCAGCACCACACACACACACACACACACACACACACACACTTCCTTCCTTTCCAGCTTTGTGATTCAGGTGTAACGATGTGAACCCATCTCTCTCACACCCCCACCCCCTCTCTATTACACAGTCCTCGAGAGTCTCGCCTTCACCGTGAAAGTGCTAATTAAGGTGTGAAAAAAGGCGTGTGTAAGTGCTCACTGGAGTACAGAAAAACCGAGAGAGAGAAAGAGCATCATGACTCAGACTTCCAGGAACAAGCCTGAGACGACCGGAATTCTGAAATTCTGGATATTACCTGATAATATCTAAATAAAGCACAGTTTAAACAGCTGGATGATCGGAAACAGGAAAAGAAAGCAGTACAGGTTGTGAAAAGGATAGCAAGTTCACAAATATCTTTAAATAGATGAATCTGTGTAAAATGTGTGTGTGTGTGTGTGTGTTTGCGGCATGTTTTATGGTCCGCTATAATAAATGCTTGTTATCGATCAAATATAAATCATTTAGTGCCTCGTCTGTTCTCCACTTTTGTGGTTCTCAGCAGGTAATCTTGAAAATTGAGTCCCATAACTGGCGGAAATCAGCTGCAGAAAAATCAGTCCATCCCGTGTGTCGCTGTGGAAAGTGTTAAGAGCTGTGGCAGAACTAAATCTAGTACGTGCTTCACCGTACACTAATAAATAAGGTGTTTTAATTCAAAAACATCTCAACCTTAATGTTTTCCTCTAAACCGATCACCGGTGTCCGTGACTCAGCGCTGTTACATGATGACATCACTATCAGTGAAGGGGAGCCTTCTCATGAGGCCTGAGAAGATTGACCAAAGTATCAAGCTACACTTATTACCAAGGAAGACAGAGTCTGATACACTGATCTCATTCTGCACACAGTCGCACAAACCTCCTGAGCATAATACATTATTATTGAATACCAAGAAGAAGCATTTCAGGTGGTTTCAGGAAACATCACAGTAGAGTTTCAGCACTGGTTAAAGTAGTAAATGACCTCCTAAACCTGATATTTATTTATTTCTATGCTGATGATACATGGTTATTCGTGGATGAGAAGCCTCTGGAACTTCTGTGTCTAGCTTCAGGGAGGTCAGTGATTTTGGCTCATTGGCTCTTCTCAGTATAACCCTAGATGCTAGTTTATAACTTGATTATAATTTGGTTTCTCTGAATTCTTACGCATTAACAGAAACTCTGTACTGATTATGGTCTTTTGACTGTCAGTGAAGACTGTGTTGCTGCAGTTCAATTCAATACAGTTGACCTGTGATGGACTGAACACGTCCACTGACGTAACCTTTGATGTCAGTTGGGTATCTCTCGCTAAATCTCTTTCAACGCCTCTCGTTTTTTTCTCTAGCGTCCTCGTGAGCTGCTCTGTGCATGCTGGCATGAATCATTTACTTCTCAAACAAACAGCAATTTCACTCGGAAGAAAGCACCACATTTGTCTTTGACAAGTCAGCTACGCCTCCAGTGTTATGCAATTTGGAGCTTTAGTTAAGGGAAAAAAATCAATTATGGCACTTGTTGGCTGGGACAACAGTACAATATAGCATTGCATGGGAGTCATGGTAACTCAGGGGTTGGCAAGAACATTTTGCTCAAAGGCGAAATGGAGGTTCATCTTTGGCAAGTTATTTGAGAAGTATGAAGTGTCACGAGGCCCTGAGGTGGGAGAGCAGACTCACTTTACACTTCATATTTAGCAGTTTTAACAATTATAGTACAAGTTACATAATACAATGACCGTTGAGCTCAACGGTCAGTCTGACAAGAAACTGCAGTACCTACAATATTTTATCCACTTCCTTTATCTTAAAGGCCTGATGCACATTTCCAGAGACCTGCTTATATACCTGAATCATGTGTTGAAGCAGCTGCTCCCAAACCCTAGATTTTGAGTCCCTGTATGCTCTAGTGCTCTCCTTAATCACTCCCTGTGTCAAGAAAGCCCTAATTTAGCTTATTAGAGTATTACAAAATGACCAAATATGCAAGATCAGATTACAGCAAGAGCTGAAATTAACAGGAGACCCTGAAAAGTCCCTTAATGTCTTCTAACACATGGAAACACCAGAGTTGGTATTGATGACTCTTTCCTCTAAAGAGTAAAGATAAAGATAATTGATGAAGATTCTGTGCTAGTGACTGTAAGGTAACCCCCGTCACTACTGGAGCTACAGACGTTCACCATTATTAATACTATTATTGAGCAATTTGACCATGACTTTTCATCCACAAGTGCTCCATTTGGAGGAAAACAATTACCCTGCTGAGGGGTAAACAGCCAAACACTGGCCCTACTCCATTCCTAAAGAGTTACCAACCTTAACAATTGGTTTCCTTTTTTTTTTATTCTGACCTTCACTAGCTACTTCAGATTACCAAACTCTGTGGTGTGTTAGACCTCAAGGAATAAGGTCGCCAGGCACCAACATAAGACACTGGAACCACACCTTAAACCAACATCAACTTCCTGAATAATGTACACAATGCATTTTAAGCCATCCTCAGCCATTACCCAGCATTTTCCTGTGAAACTACGGATAGGGTAACGCACATTTTA
This sequence comes from Bagroides melapterus, assembly GCA_028566695.1. Classification (NCBI taxonomy): domain Eukaryota; kingdom Metazoa; phylum Chordata; class Actinopteri; order Siluriformes; family Bagridae; genus Bagroides; species Bagroides melapterus. Next base: position 2,325,646 of record JAOTRN010000001.1, read on the forward strand.
TCTCTGCATACCCTATTATCAAAGGCCACAGGTCCATTAAACATTCGGAGGCTCTGCACAGGATCTCTATGATCATAATCACAGAAGTAATGATCTATAGCAAGATCTTATAGCAAGCACTTTCACTGAGTGACTCTGCAAGCAACAGTCACATAGTGTAATGCAGCACTAACTGATAGACGGAACCTTGCTGATTGTGTACAGGATGTACAGTGAACTGAAAGAAAGTTCACCACTCTGAGATTCTGTAATGTTTTTACAAGTGGTGCGCCTCTTAGAAAACCAGCATGTGAGCATTCCTGCTTAGTATGCACAGCTGTGATGGCAATACGTGTTTTCCACAAAGGAAATTTTCCGCACACAACAGGCCAGAGTCATGGTCTAAATAACCATGTGATTTGAATATTCAAATTAATGAATGCCAAAGAGCTCTGTAATTTCTCTTGAAAATGTTTCCTTGGTTAAATCTAACCAAGTAAGATGGTTCTGTTCACCATAATTTAGCCTGTTGTTACCATATTTAGCCAAAACATTAATGGTGCCATGTCTTACAAATGAGGCATTATGCATTTGACCATGAGTATGATCTTTCTCGTCCTTCACTCACAAGCTTGATGCCATGAATAAGACCAACATCCGATGCTGTCTGAAGGCACTGAAGACTCTTGCGCTATCCAAGCAGGATGGAAGACCATTGATACTGTCCGAATGAAAGAAGGGACCAAAGACCCCTAATGCATTCCGAATGGGACAAGAGACCCTGGATGCTTTCCAAGTGGGATAGGGATCCTTGATTCTGTTCAGATGCAACCAACAACCTTTGATGCATTCCAAATGGGACAGGACACCCTGGACGCTCTCCAAGTGGGACAGGGAACTAATGATCCTGTCCAAATGAGACAGAAGTCCAAATATAATTAAAAATCCTTGATGCCATCCGCTGTGTGATGCCACCTGAATGGGACTTGGGGCTTTATAAATGGGACTGAACAACCTTATGGGACAGGAGACCACAGATGGGACAAGAGATCTTTAATGCTCTTGAGACTGGACAGAAGACATGCGGTGTCCAAAGAAACAAAAAAAGATGCCTTCTAAATGAGACCTAAGATCCGTGACATTCTCTGAACAGGACGGAAGACCCTCAATAGCTTCAGGACCATTGGGACAGACTTTCACACAGACTTACACACAGGAAACCTGACCAATCTTTGACGTGATGAAGAGTGCAAGAGCATGTTTGTTGAATATCAAGATAAAAGCTCTATTATGTTACCAGTCTACAAGTCTAGAAAGTTCATGTTTCAGAAATTCCTCACCTAGGATGAATCTAAAATCCTTTGACAGTGTTTTGATTTAAAATACAATGCGGTGGAATACTGAGGCAAATACATCACCCTATGATAAAGAAAGTCAGTATCCATGGCAACAGTAATCCCCCAAACCCTGGTATACCCTCCATCCGGTAACAAGCGCATTACATTCACACACACACACACACACACACACACACACACACCCATCACTCTTTCTAGCCTGAACATTTCCCTCCCTCCCCGTCCTGCTAATCAGGTAAACAACATCCGGCAAAACGACACTGTCTAGTTGTCCGGAATATTCTAGAGATGATTCCTGATCCTCTGGCTGGAGTAAGAGTGAGTCATTATTATACCGTCTGTCCACATTCCTCTGTCTTTCTCTCTCCTTTCCCCCCTCTGCCCCCTCCCTGAATGACTGATACACCACATGGTTTTGGTGGTTTGCTGTTTACAGGGACCACAGAACCCAGACACACACACACACACACACAGACTGCATGTGAGAATACAACAAACCACCTCACCTCACCTCACATGTACACACATCAAAGTGAGGATCTAACACTTCCTCTGGTGTTGGAGTATTGTTCTCTTCACATCTCTGTGTTTCTGTCTCACACAGAGGACTGATTCATATTTCGCTTAATCAAAGGTAGTGTCGAGGTGAATACAGGGACTGGAATCTCATGAAACCCAACGAGGTTCTGAAACAAAGAAAGATGTTTGCACTACGTACCGAATAAAACCGGAAATTCTCTAGATTTAAGGTAAGATATGGTATATGACACACGTTAGCTATGTCTGGCCACGCCCACTTCTCTATCGTCAATCTGAAAAACTTCACCGTGTCAGCGATTATACACGTTATGAACCTGTATTTGTGGTCCACCCACATGGTACATGCCACATTCCTGTGTGTTTAAAACATGTCTGTGTGGATCGTGATGTATTTTATTATCGTATTGCCCACTCCTTATGGCAGAAAGAGAAGAAAGGGGTGGAAGCAGAACATGAATCACTTTCTGTCTTTTTCTCTCATGTGACCGGTCGTCTTGCTGCTGTGGTATTTTCAACACAGAGCTGTATTCATTCTACATGAGCCCGAGATATAAACACACACACACACACACACACACACACAAAACCTCACAAACTATAGGAATTAATAGAACTTATAATACCTTGTTATAAGCACTTTGTTGCACTAATAAATATTTGTATAACCATTTATACAATCATCACTGCATACTGTCATAACTTGAGTTCTAATAAATCTCCAACCCAGCTGTTACGTGTTTGTTCTTCTGACCCCTGAACTCAGTCAGCCATCGTGCCACTATTTCTGTCTAGTTTCTGACTCATGTTTCATCGAAATCTGATTTCTGTGTGACTCACAACAGCTCGGTTAACACGTCAGCGTCATCTGCGAGTGTGAAACCCCATAGCGGGTTCACAGAACACCTTTTCTGAAGATTGTGCACTATTAAAATGACTGAGGCTCTAAAGTGCTGCCTAAACACCAATTTACACCGAGGGCTTTTTATAATCACGCGACTCGCACCGTTCCGCTAGCCTTGTGATTCATGACAATTTTAATTTTAAACGCTACTCGCGCTTCTTTCACACAGAGGAGTGCGTTTTTATTTAAATCCCTCTGCTTCATCTGGTGAAGCTCACAGAAACGACAGAATGTCTCGTCTGTCCACGGCCCTCGAACTGGAGCACACAAGGAGGTGTCAAGGGTTTCGAAGGGATACTTTGTGGTCCGGCGTTGAAGATATAATAGTGGAATGCAAAATAAGAAGTTCTGGATCAAGTGCTATTTTATAGGCTGCTGAATAAGGGGCGTGGCTTTGTTAAGTTAACTAACGGTGATGTAGCGTATTAAAGCCTTCTCCATCCTACATCACACACTCCTCTTCTGAAACACTGGACAGATGGACAGCAAGTAATTAGCCTCCATTTCTTGGCCGAGTGAATATTCCCCCCTCCATACGCTAGGGCTTTTAACATCTCTGCTGAAGACTGAACTCGAGTGCGGTTTCGTGAAGAAAATACAATTTTCTCTGGCGCACTTATTCGACCTCCTACTTAATGGCTATCTGCACCTGTCAGACGTCCCTGTGGCTCTAAAGTCCAGAGATTCTCAGATGACGACGAAGAAAAGGAACGTGTTAGAGACTCCCAAAGGAAATAGAGAAAAGAGATAAAAGGATAAGACGGGGGGAAAAAGACAGAGAATGGGTATGAGAAATGAAGATGTAGAAGAAAAAAAAGAAATAAGGGAAACCACAGAATAAAAATAAGAGACAGAAAGAAGGATGACACATCGAGGGGCTCCTGGAGAAAAAAAACTGACAAGAGAAAAAAGTAAAACAAGCCGAAAGAAGAAGGATGTAGAGATGGAGTGACGGAGACAGAAAAAGATGTGGAGCGTGTGAGCAGCTGCTCCTGTTCCTGCTCTCTCAGCTGAGCCACGCTGGAGGAAACATCAGTCTTTATCACACAGCAGCAGAGGAAAGCCAGTGAAGGGGGAAGAAGGGCTGTGTCTTATTATTCAACAAGGCAACAGGCTGAGAAATAGAACACGCACTGAGGAAAAGAGAGAGAGAGAGAGAGAGAGAGAGAGAGAGAGAGAGAGAGAGAGAGAGAGAGAGAGAGAGAGAGACAGAGAGA